>OZ010673.1:56982396-57107396 GCA_963932185.1 Troglohyphantes excavatus | reverse complement strand
ATTATAGAAATCACAGCTTATTCGGGACGTTATGAAGATTTTTTTTTAATAGGGTTACAGACAAATTGAATAATTTGCCTGAGTATGTTGTTAATTCTTCAGGAGTGGGTAGTTTTAAAAAGCAATTAGATCGGCATTGGAGAATCGTGAGGATGGCATATTGACAGGACCAACCTTGCTTGTCCTATAGAGCCTGAAGTTAGTCGACATTATTTGTATTTGTATCAGTTCAAAAATAAATACCTTAAAATAAACTACGAATATATTTATTCAATAAATGCGTTTTTTTATAAACTAATAAAGTAGGTTATTAAACAGATTTTATTTATAAATACCTTTTTAATTTAACAGTTAGCAGTTCAAACGCATTCGCATCTAATTAGTTACAAAGCAGAGTAAACACTCAACGTTGTATCTCACCTAGATGTAATAACATTCCCAGAAATATAATCATTTTTCAAATTAAAATACCGTTTAGCAAGTTGTTTTAGAAAATGCTTTACTCACTACTATAATTGCAAAATGACTAACTAACTTGTTTCCGAAAGCTACAAACACTGTCTATTAATCAAAAGTAATGTAGCGAGCAATAATTTCTATCATTTACGTACACATGTCAATTAACAGGAAATATAAAGAAAAAACACGCCGTTTTACGGTAATACACTTTGGTATAAGCATAGTGAATATCTTATAAACACACGGAGGGTTTATTTTATTTCAAATAAAATACTAATTACATAATTTAATGCCTTTATAAAGTTATTCATGTTGCTTTTGTGTACTATTAAATCTCTCAATTTAATATGATTTTTTTTTCAATTGCCATATTGTGACAGTGTGCTGTCACACGTTGCAATTTTTACATAGGGATCTGACCTATTTTGTACTTTGTGCAATTTGGTCAGATATCTAGACTGACGGTCGCCGGTTTTTATTACTGTGTTACATGTGGGAGAGTTTCGTTACTGAGCCATTTTTACAACCATGCCAGGATTGGCCAGGAGGGGTGACCCAGGAGGGCGGTGCGAATTCCAAGTGGTGGGTTTAGTAATTTATGTAGAATTACAACCCCCACCCCAAGACACCACCGTGGGAAATGCAAGGTTTCCCACGTCACTTTTCGACTTTGCCATTGCCCAAGAAAGACGAGCAATTTTTACTCTAACAAGTACCGTCCTCATGCGCCGAGAGGGAAAAGTCCCGAATGCCATGACACCAGACGGCAGCGCTCCCACTTCATGCTAACGCCACTGAGCTTCGGAACCAGACGAGCCCCTGGAGACGGGAAAAGTCCCTGATACCATGCTACGAGCCACTTCGTACCAACGCCACTGAGCTGCGGAACCAGACGTTCCCCTGGACAACGACAAGTCCCTGATGCCATGACACCAGACGTCAGAATCCACATTTTATGGTAACGCCCCTGGTAGCCGGTCATCTACACCCCAAACAACCAGCTAAATCACCTCAGACGGAACTCTCCCCAACCGGTACACGTGAGTCAGTAACACATTATTGCACATAACCCCCCAACCATAAGTTTTCTCCTATTTAATTTTAATGTGTCAATAAAGCACCGTTTTAAAAGTAAATATTTGTATGTATGTATTTTTTCCAAGACGGCATTATTCATAAAGATACAAAAAAATAACACAACGCAGACCAAAAAAATGTACTAGCCAATTTACCCCACAACACATATCAACTTCAAATTTGATATAGTTAGCTTATGGTTTTTAGTCATAATATTTAGTAATAGTTAATACTTTTCATGAGTTTATTAAAGGGAGGCTAAATCATGTATACCATTTTTGAGAAAATCACGAAAATACGTCAGAGAATATAATTAATTTCAATGATTTATGAGTTTTATCTTGGTGTTTTTATGAATAAACACATGATTTTTTCCCCTGCATTGTAAATTAAATTATAATGCATCGGTGATAAAGCAAATATATAATAACATCTCATTTTTCAATTTTGTGGATATAAATAGTTTTGCATCTGGGTAACTCATTTGATTATTTTTCGTATTTAACTTCCGGTACTGTTCAAGTATTGCCCAACTAAAATTATCAGCTTTAGACTTTTATCAAGATTGTAAAATTAGCGTTTTTTTATGCAGGCTATATTATATTAAAGTTTCTTGTTTCAATAACTTTTTTAAAACTGTAAAACGAAATAAAAAAACTTCAAATTTGAAGCTTTAAAATTATCATAGAAAAATGCAGATATACTTTTTAAAGATTTTATTCAGAAAAATTAAAAACTTAAAATACTTGTAGTTTTTTGTTCAAAATTCCTTTAGAAAACCTACAATTTAACAATTTTGCTAAAGGTTTCATACTGTATTTTACCGTGGGTTACTTTCTCTATCAATACAATTCTGTGATTAAATACATTGTGAAAATTTGACTTCTGAGAGAATGGCTCCACATTAAGAATTGAGACTTAATAATTTCATAATCCGTCAACGAGGGAACTTCTACTCTTAACCATTCAAAAATAGCACTTGACATAAAAAATGGTCTTCAACTGCTCAGAAAATCATTCCGTTGAAAGCAGAGGGAATGGGACATCAAGAATAAAAGGGAAAAAAATCCCTATATAAATGTATTCTTCCCTTAAAAGTCATAAAAGGAGATGGGAGAGGGAGATCGAGCCATTCCATCTCGAAGATTCCCTAGTTTTTCAAGTCACCTGTCCCTAAAATTTTGACTGATGCGAGACTCTGGATTTTGCTTCGATTTGTCTGCAAAGAATAAAAGAGTGGTGATTTTTCTATCTAAAATGGAGAAGGGCTATTTATAAAAGCAAAGGAGCGGGCGATACAGAAATACTAGTAGTCTATAATAAAAGGGGAAGGCAATGGCAAATAGATACTTTTTTTTATTAGATTGGGATGGTTTCAAACATGAGAATTGTCACGGCTGAGAAAGGGTGTCCTTATGATTTCACGTTTTTGTTTTTGATTTATGATTTCTTTTTAAAATGGGACGAGGGGGGATATAAATTATGGAAGATACCAATATTTTATCGATGGGTTTTGATATGAAGTATTGTGTGTTGTCTTTGCTGCATGTGGCAGCTTTTAGATGGCACTTATTTGTCGTTGGCGGTTTATCGTCAATTATTATTTAGATATGAGTTATTTATGATAATTATTCATTTAATGATGTATGGTACTTATATTTTTTATTTATTTGTTTGTGAAATATAGTAAATGAAAACCGATTTTATAATTATGTGCATTTAGTAGTTCATGTAACGTTATGCAGTTTTAAAATGTAATGTGTTTAATTTCATTGACATAATTTGAATACATATTGTGACTTCATGTTATAACCTTAAGTTATGTTATTAAAAAGTTATTTAAAAGTAAGAGTATCGAGTGACCATTATTTCAACCAAAATCCCATGTTAAAATCAAACTCCTGTCTTCTAATGATTAATTTTATGTATGATAATGCATATCATAGAATGACCTCCAAACTTGATATAATATATAATGCCAACAATTAATTAGTTATGGAAAAATATTTTAAAAATATCTTTAAAATATCTTTTGGGTTTGCATAAATACTCTTTTGAATAAATATTCGCAAAAATACCTACAACAACTTGTAAAATTATAATAATATATTTAATAACTTTTCATAATAAACTATTTAAAGCAACAATATTCGAAATACATTCAAATATACAATAACAATACATCAAACAACAAAATCAAACAACACAATCAAACAACAATACATACAAAGGCATTTCATTGAGAGAATTTAAATATTGTGTTAACAATCGGATCATATGCATATATAAAACAACTGTTGTTTGTAGCTAGCAGCTAACTAGATTAAATTAAACATAATGAAACATGACGAATATTTGATTATAGAGTATAATATCCAACAATATGAATCGGTTATATTATAGCAAGAATATTAGTACAGCATTTAATGCATTTCACTAATAAATTTTACTAATACTGTTGTAACAACTTTTGCAACGTTCAATAGTCAAGTTTATTTATTTTGTAAAGGAAAGAACCTGCTTTTATGTTTAAATAGTATAAATTCCCTTTTATCAGATTAATTGAATTATATTTTATAATCATTATTTAATTGAGACACTCCTCGTTAATTTTACTTTAGCCAACACACAATAACATCCTTTTAAATAGGCAATGCTAGAATTTATTGATTTATGTAGGATACATTATATTTTACGGAATATTACGTTTCCATTTTTTACAGTTTTTACCAGTTACTCATTTTAGTCAAAACTAGTTTTGATTTAAAACCAGTTTATGCATTACCAAAAGGTGTTTATGCAAAGGCAAAGGAATACTCTGCAACTCTAAATTCCTGGCATATTTCCTTGCGGAAACAAATAAAAAAACGACTGTTTATAATTTTTTTTTTTTAATGATATAAAAAAAAATTGCTTTTTGTCGTGTTCTACAGTTTTATTTTTGCATAAAGCACAAAATATTTCCTAATAAATACTTGTAGTTTTAGTCGATAAGTATGTTTTTCTCTGTAAAGGTAACACAGTGTTTATATTTTCTGACTGCTGTGGAACACCCTTTTGTTTTCAAATACGGAATAAACATGTTCGTTATAAATAATTAATTGTAGTTGTTGTTGATTTCAGGAAATTTCAGTTAGTACTAGTTGTAACTAGCCGCAACTAGTTTTAACTACAAAACATTTAATTAAAACTAGAATTACATAACATTAAAATGTCGTGTATCTTTCTGAACAACACCCTTGAGGTAAATATGTTAAATGACATCCAAGCTCCAAATTCTGAAAAAATTGCAGTTTTTTTTCTTCATAAAATGATGCTTTATATACTTTAGAAGGTGTGTATAACATTTCAAAACAATAAAAGAAACGGAACATATGTGTTTTTGGATGTTTATATACCATTTATCATCTTTCTACACACATTTCGGCTGCAACAATCGTCATTTAATCAAAATATTTTATTTACATTTTGGTCACGATTAAAATTCTAAGGCTTCGTAACTAATTAACTTAAAACTAAACTATTAATAGTTTTAAAACTCTAATATTTGTTTTATAAATGTATGAATAGCTTTTTTAAATTAAGTTAGAAATTATTTTTTTGCGAATTATTAAACATAAAACTTTGAATATTTTTTTGGTTTTGAACTTAAAATAAGAGTTTGAAAACTATTAAATCTCAAATGTGCAAAAGTCTATTCATTCGTCTGTAGTACATACCTTGACGTTATTTAATCAATTAAAACATTTAAAAAAAGTTAAAAAATGAAGTAGAAGTAGTGCTTTTTTAAAGTATATTTAAGCTTAAAAAAAGCAAAAAATAACAAATATTTTTTTATTAAATATTTTAGTTTTTTATTATTGCTCAGAAAAAGATGTTCTAATAATATAAAAAAATGGTATTTCGGAATTCATTTACAAATAAATTTGGATTTGGGGCTCGGGTCTCCTTAACAAAGAAATAATTATTATCAATAATTAATAATAATCTGAAAATATATATAAATTGGAGATACGGCATTATAATGGAATGTATGTTATATAATACTCAAGGATAGTGAAGACTATATATAGAAGGTGCGCTCGATTTTCGCTTTTTGAAAGTGGGCAAGGAAATGCAACTATTTGACGTCATTTTAGTTCTGCCTTACTATCGGTTTTTGATCATTCTCATTGGCTGTGTGTTTCAAGCATTGCTAATTAGGTTCGATCCCCGGTTTGGAAACAACTGGTGATTTAATTTTTAATTAGCAAAATAATGTAAATATCTGTAAATAATTGTGTTCAGGTAGCTTCACTACTAATCCGTCCTTGTTTTGTTATGTCCCTGTATTTTACTTGATTGAAATTGTAACTAATTTAATATGTCCAATACATCTCCGACATCCATTTTACTCTTTCAAAATTCATGGACATGCTCTCGTGGCAGCTAATATTATTTTAATACGATTAATTTATTAAGCAACTCTTTTGCAATTTTCCCATACTAAATGCAATCCTTAAAATATAATTTAAACTCATAAAATGCAGTAAAAGTAACTAAACAAAGTTAGCTTATCACTTTTTAATAGTTTACAAAAAAACGAATAGATGGCCGTGCCATCAACCAACGCGTGCGCATCTAGTTCAGCCTTGCCATTGGTTCAAACGAGAGCATTAGACACGCCCACAGAAGGCGAAAGTAGGCGTCACTATGACGTCAAATAGCTGATCTCTCCGCCTTCCGTCAGGCAGCGCGAGATAGAGCACACCTTATATATATATATATATATATATATATATATATATATATATATATGGTCTTCACTATCCTTGTATAATACTGACATATATCCGTTAGCAGTGCAAAATATTACATGTCAATAAAATTATATATTTTATCTGCAATTTGTGATTTCTACCTGTTGTCAGAATTCATGAGACACCATCTAATCCAATAAAAGTATACAATCAAATGTAAAAAGTTTCTATTATAGAATCCCCATAAGAAACCAATGTTTCTTTTTATTCTTCTAAATTCTGAAAAGTACTAAGGTTAGACCTACGACCTTCTGCATTGCCAACGACGTTATTTTTAAAATACTACTAAAAATACCTTATTAAGGTTAGACCTACGACCTTCTGCATTGCCAACGACGTTATTTTTAAAATACTACTAAAAATACCTTATTAAGGTTAGACCTACGACCTTCTGCATTGCCAACGACGTTATTTTTAAAATACTACTAAAAATACCTTATTAAGGTTAGACCTACGACCTTCTGCATTGCCAACGACGTTATTTTTAAAATACTACTAAAAATACCTTATGTTCGGAAATAGCACTTTTAAAATCCCTTCAATAATTTCAACAAAAGTCACACGCACATAATATATTAACAGCTGAAAAGTTATCTAATGCATGTCTCCACTCATCTACAATAACAGCAGCAAAAAGAAAAACCATGTCTGATTTAAAACAGTAAATAAATCACGCTAATACCCGCTTTTAGTGTGAGAATACTAATGACATTGACAATGCCTTCATACCATTACCAACTCTAAAATTAATGTCTTAAATCTCATGCTATGTAACTTTATCACCAAGCATTTCACCCGTCTGGGCTCAGCGAAAAGATATTTTACGAAGATTCAGGAGGAGTACAATTTATGTTACTATCATGACTCTTTTACATAACCCAGCATTTTTCAGAGAGAATTCATACATATTTTACTCTTTAAACGCTTCGCGTCCCTGAATATTTTAAGGAAAGCGTTTCGTTAGAGACGAGGTGTTTAAAAATAGGGAATTTTTCTCTTCCCAGGGATTTATTCTTGCAATTATTCCCTGTTTGTGTTATTTTATTTATTCCGATTCTGGGATCCGTATGTTGCATTGGTAATGCGATTTGGTTTAAAAAAAAGCATTTGTTCTTTCGAATGTGTATATTTATGAATGGTATAACGTATAATTTTCAAACTTGACTTAATGGTTTATTGCTGGGTAATTCGTTTCTGTGGTAGTTAAGACTAAATGTATCTTTTCACAGTGAAAGAGGAATATTTCAAGTAATGCATTTTACATTTGTAGAAAACTATTTTATTCAAATCGCCATGATAAAGAGTAGGGTAAGGGAAGGAAAATCTTAAAAGTCGGTTTTTGAAGTTCAAAGTCGAATTTTGTATTATTTAAAAAAATGAAAATTACAATTGTGTTATAAAAATGTTTACCTACTTATTGTAAACAGAATGCCATACTCTTATTTAATTCTGAGGTTTATATTTAACTATTTTTCTAAGGTTACCTACCACGATTCATGCATATGTATATGCCACTGTTTTTTATTATTAAATTATTTTAAAATCGGTTTATCGATCACGAATAAACATTTTGTGGACACTGTTGACGATATTTGTGTGGAATTAAATATAATATAAATTAGTTGCTATAAACGTGTTGTATTTTAATCAAAAAAATTATCAACCATTTTCAAAGAATTATTTTAATGTGTTATAAAGTTTTAAAAATCAAAACAATTTAGTTTTGTTATTTTTAAGGAAACACAATTTATAAGTATATGTACTTAGAATTAACAATATGTATTGTTTACCACTAATGTTTATTGAAACAAAATTTTAGTTTTCTAGTGTTAAGAAACAATTGAGCAAAACAAATTACACTCTCTGATTACAATGCAACATACAAAGCATTGAAAACCCATTTGCTTTTGATTAGTTTGTTTGGTCATTGTAGTTATTTAAAGATTAAATTCGAAAAAAAGAATGTTATATTGGATTAAGGATACAATAAAATATTTTATAAACTAAAGTTTTCATTAAATACTTAATTTGCAAATACTTGAATAGAAGACTTATATAAATGTAGAAATGCCTAAATAAAACCCCTAAATTCCAACGTTTTCCTTCAAGCGCAACTCACAAATCTCATTAGAGATTCTAAACATCCTAAATTACAAAACATATGCCCTCCGAGCACAATCCAACTCCAACAAAACAAGACTCAATGACTCCCCGAAAGAAAACGTTAGCATGCATTTTCCTGAGCAACGACAATCCGCAAACAATAATTCCGGTTGAACACTTCCCGGCATCCATTGCGAATCCAACGATCCGATCGCCTTCATTCATTCCATGGCTCTGCGAATTCCAGGGCATTCCACTCACGCTCGCTCTATTTGCCTCATGGGCATCTCCAATTACCGACTGAGTTGGATTCCGACCTGGACAAAAGACACCCTTAACACTTCTTTGGAACGTTTTCAAAGCAGGGTGATTGGAAAGTGAAACTGTCTAAACTTTAACTCGTTTTTTTTTTCGTTTTGTTTTCGTTTTAAGAAGGTGCTTTCGGAATTCGATAAAGAGTGTCTCGATGCGTTCGAGCGAGTTGAAAGCACTTGTTTAAAATTCTAATTAGTGGGAAAAGTTAATTTTGATTTTCTTTTCGTTTCAGCGCTCTTTTATCTGCTGCAGTGTGTTTTTCTCGAGTTGGGCGTTTTGGGGGATTTAGAGGCGCAATTAAAGATAACAAGTGCTGCAGACAAAAAAATTGTTTTTCACACTTTTTTGTTAACTCGGGAATACATTTAAAAACATTTTTGTTTAATGTTATCGTCTGTTTTGCAAGAGGTTAGTTTTATATGCTGGTGCATACAAATCCCTTGTTTTAAATAAAAACATATTTACGTTTATTTGCTACAAAAGTTGCGTTTGATTACAAAAAAACACAAACGTTAATTTTGGGTTTACATTTTCTTAAGCAACAAATCAATAAACTACTGAACTGAATAATTAAATTGAATTGACTGAATAAAAACCAATATGCTGAAAATAAAATATTGCATTGCTTATACCCAATGTTTATTAATTTGTAATATTTAAAATATGTTTTGATAAATGGGCATTCTTCACATAGTATATTATTATTTGTATACTATTGTACTTAAATAGAAAATGTATAATTGCAATTTACAATTTGAAATTAAATGAATGAATTCAAATGTAGTGGTCGTTCCAAATCCTGAGTTACATAAATGCCTTGTTTGCTCAATAACTGCTTTTGAAGCTGATATTTGTACTATCAATATTGTATGCTTCAATACAAACCATTATAAAGGAATAATTGTGCTTTCAAACTTTTAAACTTAAAAATAAAATTACAAATTAAAATAATTAATAAAATGGGGAGGGTATTTCCATTAATTCCATTTTTGTTTTAAACCTTTTTATAATTGAACTTAACTTAACGTCATATCATTGATTTATAAAAGTGAGTGCTTAGGTTTTCCAATTCCCACTATGATTTGTACTACATTAAAAGTCATATTAAGAGGCCATTGATGTAGGTAAAATATATAAATATGTTTAAATAATACTTACATTTCAATTCCGGATTTATAGTTTACACATACATTTGTTAGTAACAATAAAAAAAAATTATATATATATATATATATATATATATACATACAGGGGACCTCCAGTTACTCAGTAAGTAGTAAAGATGTTCATCTGCTAATCAGAGGATAGCTAGTTCGAGCCCGTGCTGTGGACAAAACAAAGTGTAAAGTAGTGAACTTGCAATCGGGATATTGCCAGTGTCTCTACAAAAATACTAGAAAGTCCTCCAGAACATCCAACAATTTTTACTGGCGTGTATACGGGACTGGTGCACGATAAATCTGATCGGGGTCCAATGTCCTGAGGCCTATTAAATGCGTTGGGTGCCAGCTCATGTGTTGTCCTCGCCACCTGGTCATGGTTTAAAAATACGAGGCATCGTGCCCGGGTCTTTCGTTGAGATATACCCCGAACCGTCACCAATATCCCACTGTGCAGTTCCGGTGCGACGTTAATTAAGCAAACTAAACTGTATCCTAATTAGAAAATTTAGCAAATTACAAAGACCATGAAATAGCATTTCGTATTATAAAAAGTATATTAACCCTACATATTGAAATATATATATATATTAAAGTAATACATTTATCCGCTACTTGCATGCTTTATAATTTGAAAGACTTAACACATTACACAGAGCATGAATATTTTGTAGACACTCCTTATCATAAAAAACTATCTTCACTCCAGAGGAAAGAAAATTCGCTGCAAAAATCACATTAAACATTTTGCGCTGTAACTCTTAACTTACTTTGCTCATTAGCAGCGGGTCACGCAGCCCACTGAGCCGAGCCCCTACTCTGATTTCTTAATACTTGCAAGCGGGGGTTCTCTTTTTTTCCCCCCGCGTTTGCAAAGAATGCGAGCAGGTGTTTATTATGTTTTCTTCCACTCTGGTTACCGAATTAATGATGAGTCACTTCATCAATTTGTTTCGCTTTTAATGATTGTTGCTCCCCCAAAAACTTGTGAGCAGAAGCTGCTTTTTTTGAGGGAGATGTAGTGCTGGAGAAAAAAGTTTTAAGGAGCTGTGTTAATACAATGAAATGAGTGTTTTATGAAAGTTTAAAACAGTAGTATAAGTTATATTAGTGTTGTTGTGTTTGTTTAGTTTAATAGCTAAATTATATGCTTTTCGTAAAAGTTTAATTAAAAAAAATATGCAGTTATCAAAATTTATTTAAAACATGAAAACTTAAAATCACTAATTTAATTGTTTTACTATTTGTTAGAATTAAGATTACTATCAATTTTGATAGACAACTGTACAATTTTGCAACTTGTCAATAACAACTATATACAAAAATGTTTCAATCTCTGGAAATTACAGTATATTTTCCAGTAATATATAAAATTTCAACATTTGTATAAATATTAAGTTAAGCAACATTCAATAACAATTTATAAGCAACTATTGTATAAAATAAAGTTTAAGTTTTTCTAATGTATTGTTGTAAAGTATAATTAAAACAATATTTATTTAAAAAATATTTTCGAAAGTTATTAAAAAACGATTTACTTTTATAAAAATACACTTCTAAAAATAGGAACTCAAAAATAAGTAAAATGTACTTATTTTTGAGCACAATTAATGCTTTTCATGGCTCCAAATACATATGTTTCATTTTGAAAAAGACATGTTCTCAAAAATGAGTACATTGAATAAAAAGTGCAGATGCTAGCCTACATAAGCTGCCTTCATAAATCCCTCTTAATAAAATTTCGACAATTGCAACCATTTTTTACCGGGAATGGAACCCAGATCCTCACGCCCCATATTCCAATGCCTTATATGTTGTACTACTAAGGCGCCGTGAAGGAGTTATAAACTGAAGAAATATTAAAATGGTGTACCAAAAGAATGAGAAGTTAGATATTTGAGTTGTGAAAACTCAATTAACATGTAAGCAATCGACATCAAATGATGTGGAAAACGGAAGCTGTAATTATCGATATTAAATCATACTCAGCTTTTGAGAAAGTACGATTGCATAAATTTGAGTAAATAATTTCTCATTTAAGATGCAATTGTATTCAAGAAAAAGCGAGTTGATTCAGGTACTCATTTTTAAGTACCTTTTTTTGTATCGTATATTTAATCTGATATGCATATTTTTTTTAGTTTTAACCAACCATTGTTTAAGCGCCGCCGTGAGTAAATTTCGTATTAATGTATTCAATAGTAAAATATGAGAACAAGAAAATGCAATTTTTAAATAATTTTACAAACTCAGACGGAACATGACAACTATATCTTCATGTCACTATATCTTCATGCCTTTAAAACAACGATTTAAAAAATTGTGAGAGATAAATGTTTATTTTGTGAATGTAATTCGTTATTCTTTCTGTGACATTCATAACTGTCACGAAGAATATTAATGTTCCAACATTGTATTGGAGGAATTCCAAAATTCTTTAGTAAGGTTTTAATATAGATACAATAACTGTTTTATAAGATATTTTTCTTGTTAATAAATGATATGCTAAAAATGGTGTGTCTAAGTAAAACCTGCAAACGTAGTAATAATTGATAGTGTGTTTATTTAACCGTAGATGCTCTGTTTAAATGAAATTAATGAATAACACCAAATCCCTTAATAACATTACATTTATTTTAAAAAGTGAAATTTTAAGTTATACTTTTTTAGAACTATATGTAATACTTTTGAAAAATGCTTCTGGTATTTTTTAAAATTTTTATTTAAGAAAAATTTATTCAGTTGCCTTACAAAATTTACATTACAATGTGTATCAAATTTATTTGTATTAATAATATTTAAAAAATTCTGGATATAAATTTGTTTTTAACAGTCGCCGATAAATGTATAAATCTGCTTTGCATCATCTATATCCCTGGTTCTCGACTCGTGCTCCGAAGATTTTCTTTTTGTTTTTCTAAAAAAAAAAAGAAATACTGTATGTATGAACAACAAATGTTATATTCACATTATAATTCCACATTGGCATTATATGGATTTATTTTATGGATTATTAACTTTTTAATGAAATATAATTGAATCTTAATTATTGTAACAACGAATCTTAACAAGTGCACTGTTAAAAATAGATATTCAAAAATCTTAACAAATGCGCTGTTAAAACTCGGTATTCAAACATCTTAACAAGTGCGCTGTTAAAAATAGATATTAAAAAATCTTAACAAGTGCGCTGTTAAAAATATATATTAAAAAATCTTAACAAGTGCGCTGTTAAAAATAGATATTCAAAAATCTTATCAAGTGCACTGTTAAAAAGAGATATTAAAAAATCTTAACAAGTGCGCTGTTAAAAATAGATATTCAAAAATCTTATCAAGTGCACTGTTAAAAAGAGATATTCAAAAATCTTAACAAGTGCGCTGTTAAAAATAGATATTCAAAAATCTTATCAAGTGCACTGTTAAAAAGAGATATTCAAAAATCTTATCAAGTGCACTGTTAAAAAGAGATATTCAAAAATCTTAACAAGTGCACTGTTAAAAAGAGATATTAAAAAATCTTAACAAGTGCGCTGTTAAAAATAGATATTCAAAAATCTCATCAAGTGCACTGTTAAAAAGAGATATTCAAACATCTAAACAAGTGCGCTGTTAAAAATAGGTATTCAAAAATATGTAAAAGGTACTCATTTTTGATTACTCTAGATTCTTATCATATCTCCGAATACAAAATTATCATTTTTGAAGAAGATATGTACTTAAAAATAAGTATAATTAGTAAAAATTAATAAAAAGAACATATGTCAGCCTACATACGCTGCCTTCCTAAATATCTGTCAATACAAACATCGGTAAGCAATGCAGTACAGTGCCTTATCCGTTCTACTACTAGGGCGACGTAAAGAAGTTATAAACAGAAGAAATGCTAAAAAGGTGTGCCAAAAGAATGAGAAGTAAGATTAATTGAGTTGTAATTCCCCAGTTTCCATACACGCAATCGACATAAAATAACATGGAAAACCATATCTTGAGCAACTATTTTAAGTTTGTCAGGTCGCTTTGTTTATGTGGCTTAGCTAAGATATTAGCGATATTAAATCCCACAGCTCATCTTTTAAAAAAGTACTGTTGCTTAAATTTGAGTACGTCAGTGTTCATTCCCTATGCAATTGTACTCAAATAAAAACGGGTATGTTCAAATACTCATTTTTAAGTACCTTTTTTTACAGTGTGATGTTTTAAAAGGCTGAGGCGAATCGTACTTTCACTTCATAAATACTGCAGGTTTGTTTAAAAAATACATATAAAAGAATTATTGCACAAAAAATACCTTAAAAGAATTATTCCACAATAAAAAAATCTTTAAAAGAAGCATTGCACAAATAAAAATTGGTGAAATAAATATTTCAAAGATCTTGCTAGAACGTGGACTTATAGATTGGTTCAGAGGAGCGGGTCTTTGGAGCAATTGACTAAGGATTCGTGTTCTTACATGGAACCAATATTTTATTCCCTGGAGGTTCGCGGGCTCATATCGCTAGTTATACATATAGGGCTCAATGTTAAAAGATGTTTAACACATTTTATAAAATGGAATATACCATTTAATTTCTAAATTAATTATATATTTGTCATATTCTTTAAAGCGATATGTGAAATGAACATTTAATGAACTTTATACTTTATTAAATCAATATAAATTTACTCTTAATTATATTTTTATGTAATTATTTATTTGAAACTTACTTTTTACTCGCATATACAAAACATAAACTGCAAATAATTAAAATATGTTTGTAAAATAAAAAAAAATTATAAAACCAGTTCGATCGTGTAAATGTAAAACCAATTTTGCATTTTGAAACGTTTTTAATGTAAGGCTATAAACTTAATATTCAATAATGGGG
This sequence comes from Troglohyphantes excavatus, assembly GCA_963932185.1. Lineage (NCBI taxonomy): Eukaryota > Metazoa > Arthropoda > Arachnida > Araneae > Linyphiidae > Troglohyphantes > Troglohyphantes excavatus. Next base: position 57,092,616 of record OZ010673.1, on the reverse strand, counting down.
ATTTAATGACAATACTTTTCATATATGAAAAGAACGCATCAACAGTATTAAAATCAAATAAATTTAAAAACGGTTGTAATATAAAAAAGATCGTAAAATCTTAAAGAAAATGCATATTAACGTTTGTTATTTTAGTTAACTCTTTATAAATAAACAATTTGTATAAAAATAATATTTTTTTTTATTTTCAATGTTATGAAATTTTGCTTGATAATTGTTACTATATTTTTTTCATGAGAGTACTTGACATGAGTATGTATAGTAGAAATATATAATTTTATATTCAGTAATGCTTTATTTCTCAGAAAAAATAATACTTCGCGTCCTGCCGGAACCAGGAGATTATATGCTTTCAATATTGACTGGTTTACACAAAATACTATTTTCTGTTAAAACTAATGGAACTCTAAATATTTACGTGCACAAATGTAAAATCTTTCATTACCATTATATGCTATTTTGATTAAAATTTAACATAAATAAATACAGGATACAACTTAAAATTTCAATTGCTGAGTATAATGTTTAGATATTCAATTAATTTTTATTTATACTTCTTGAAGCCAATGTATATACCAAGAGTGGGGTAAACTGTTAAAGATAGGTACTTAAAAACAAATAAAATGTACTAATTTTTGATTACATTCAATGCTTATCATAGTTTCGAATACATAAGTTTCATTTTTGAAAAAGACACGTATTCAATAATGAGTAAAATTATTAAAAAAGGGTAGTTGCTTGTCTAAATAGGTTGCCTTCATAAATCACTTTTAATATTAAAAAATGTATTTAAAAATGAGTACATGAACCTACTTTTTTTTAGTACAATTTCTTAAAAAATAACCGATGCCATACTCAAATTTAATCAACCGTGCTTTCTAAAGAAATGAGCCGTGTGATTTAATATTGCTAATTTCAATATATGTTGAAGCCATCTTAACAGAGTGACCTGTCGAAATTAAAATAGTGGTTCAGAAGATGGTTTTATACATTATTTGATGTCAATTGCTTAAATGGAAACTGAGTTATTACAACTCTATTATCTTACTTTTCATTATTTTGGTTAACGTTTTTAACATTTCTTCTGTTTATAACTTCTTCACATCGTCATAGTAGCTTAACGGATAAGGTATTGGACTGCGGTGCTTGAGGATATGGGTTTGATTACCGTTAATTCTTTGTTGTCATTGTCGATATTTATTAAAATTGATTGATGAACACTTCCTATGTATGCAAGCATATACTGATTGTACTCATTTTTAAGTACATGTATTTTTCAAAAATGAAACTTACGTAATCGGAGCTATGATAAGCATAGAATGTTATCAAAAATGAGTACTTTTCATTTAATTATGAATACCTGTTTTTAATTACGCACTTACTGCAATAACCGTTATACTTTTATGAAGTCACTGGTTTTTTTTCTTTATTGAAGACAAAAAGAAGTCCCCGTGCACCACAAAGTATCACACGGGGCTTACAGATGTAAGTACATAGGATCTAATACATATAACAATCATTAATAAGAATAAATCATATAGAAAACATATAAAGAAAGTTAAAAGGAAACATATACAATACATATACATATACACACACATATACATATATAAAAATACATACATACACATATATACATATATATATATATATATACTATATTACAAAATATAATCAATATTTTGTAATATAGTATATATATATATATATATATATATATATATATATATATATATATATATATATATATATATATATATATATATATATATATATATATATATATATATATGTATATATGTGTATGTATGTATTTTTATATATGTATATGTGTATGTATTGTATATTTTCCCTTTTAACTTTCTTTATATGTTTTCTATATGATTTATTCTTATTAATGACTGTTATATGTATTAGATCCTATGTACTTACATCTGTAAGCCCCGTGTGATACTTTGTGATGCACGGGGATTTCTTTATAACTTCAATAAAAAATTAAATACTGAAATTGATAAAACTTTATAACATACATTTCTGTTAAAATTATTTGATAATATGTTAATTATAAATAACGTTTAAATGTAAATAAGATAATATATTTATTCTACAAAAATTCAATATAAGAAGAAGAATGTGTTTACAGGCTAGTCCAAAATATCCCCACTCAATAGCAACGTGTGGAGTTTCTTAATGGTCAGAGTCAAACAACTTTCTTATAAAAAGCGATAGTCCAAAGTCACTTAGGACAGTCTTCAATTCTTCAGAGATCACGTTGGAAAGGGCCCTGAAGTGGATTGTATATCAATAAAGAAAATCAAGGAAGAGGTTGTTTGAACAGGATATGAAGTCATGTATAGAAACATTTTGATTTCTTTTTTATAAGGTTAGATAAACAAAATCATTAAAGATGAAATAGTTATCAAGTCACATACAGAAAAATCGTTTAACCAGTTTTAGAGTGCAGTAGAAAGAAATAGTTAATCGAGTGTTGAAAAAGTCTGCGAAACTTTAACTATTAATAAAAATGTTCCATTCGCAATTTTCTTCAAATTGTAGTAGTATATTTTATTTTTTATTTAACAGCTATTGTATTAAATATCAAGAAATTGGTACTTCATTGATTTTTTTTAAACATATAACTTTAAGTATGCATTTGTTGCAAAATTAAAATAAAATAAACATTAGTAATTCTATAACTAAATGAACTACACAGGATTTTTACCTCTTCTTTAAAATTAAGTTTTGTTTATTTGTGTTTTTAGAATCTTACTGTTAGCATAAAATCTAGTGTTTGGCGCAGCTTGGCCATATTTGGCCCTTGTGCCAGTAAACCCCAACCAACCAACCATAACTAAATGTTATAATGTGTATTTTTAAAAGTTTATTTCATAAACATATTATTTTACGTATTAGTAAAACGTAAAACAAATACGATTTTTAATTTAACGATAACGTTTCAGTAATGTTTTTATATTTTTTATCAAAAACCTATTTGATATTATTATATATGATATGTATATAATTATAAACATGTTTAGGATTATAAAACGCAATAAAACGAAACTATTTTTTTAATGTTACTATTTTCTCTGATTATTATTCAGAAAGAGATTTTCTGATAATATAAAAAATGGTATTTCTGAATTCATTAAGAAAAATATTAGGATTAGGAGATCAGGTCTCCCTTAAAATATAACGTAATTGGAAAGTAAAGTTAAATTCTAAAGACATTCTTAGCAAAAGTAATATTGCAGAATGATACTTCATTAAATGCAAATACGAATATAAAGAATATTATATTTTTCGTTCAGATTAAGAAGTTTGAATAGAAGATTAAATTTTTTCCAGTAGTAAGAATAATGATTAACTAATATATTTTTTGTCATGATATGAAAATGATTATTTGTATCCCTATTATTAATCTTCTTTTTAATTAAAAGGTTTGTTTTATATTATTCTTTACTTTTTACATAAATTGGTCAATTACAATTATGTATCCTTATTTTGCAGATATGTCAATAAAATCATATTTATACTATTTCATTGTGTGCCTATAAGATATATTAATTTAAAAATAATGTTGAGTCTTAGAATATCGATATCAAACAGTTAATAATAGGTACTTAAAAATAAGTAAAATGTACTCATTTTTGACTACATTCAATGCTTTGAATGGCTACAAATACATAACTTTCAATTTAAAAAAAACATGCACAAAAGGAGCAGATACTTGCCTACATAGGATATCTTCATAAATCTGTTTCAATAAACATCGACAATTACAAACCGAGAATCGAATACAGATCGACAGGCACCGCAGTTCAGAGCCTTAACCGTTAAACTACCAGTGCGACTTGAATATGTTATAAATATAAGAAAAGTTAAAAAGGTGTGCCAAATTAATAGGGAGTAAGATAATTGAATTGTAAAAACTTAGTTTGCGTTTGAGCAAACTATCAAATAATGTGGAAAACCATTTTCTGAACAACAATTTTAATTTTGCCAGGTCGCTTTGTGAAGATGGCTTGAGAAGAAGCTGAGATTAGCAATAATAACTCACACTTATGCTTTTTGAGAAAGTACGGTTATTTCAATTTGAGTACGCCATCACTCATTTACGATGCAATTGTACTCAAAGGAAAAACGAGTAGCTTCAGATACTCATTTTTAAGTAAATTTTGTACAGTGTAGCTGTATTAGATATACTGTTACTAATGTTTTAAATATTAATATTAATTTTACCTATGATTAAAAATATTCCTATTTTTTATTTGAATTATATCTATGAAAGGTTAAATAAAGATATATTGAAAATTCAAATTTCTTTTTATAAATATTGATATATATATATATATATATATATATATATATATATATATATATATATATATATATATATATATATATATATATATATATATATATATATATATATATTTTTTCTAGAATTAACTATAATGAAGTTTCTTATTATATCTAAATATTTCATTTATATCCAAGCACCTTATTTTATCTGATATTGCACAATATTGACATATACGAAAACAAAAAAATATATAGCAAAATTTAAATATAAAATTTCAACTAAATTAAAAAACATTAAATTCTATTATCAACCACACTATAACTTAAATTATCCTCTAAATTTAAATTTACAAATATTTTTAAATTATGTGAAATGTTTCTTTTTCGCACATCCTCTAAACGTTCTTACTTTTTCTAAACGCCATTTATTTATTATAAGTTTATTTATTATTTAAGTTTATATATTATATGCTTCAACTTACAATTAAATAACATTGACAATGATATCTTTTGGTTCCTTCTCATAATTCGGCACATAAAAGAACGCGTCACTGCCACTTGCGTCCATGTAACGGAGCATCCGCTAAGATAATGCAGACAAGAAAATCCTTTCAATGGGTCGTTATCTTATCTTAATGTTCTCCATGTAAGTTATTGATAAATACGAGAACAAAAAATCATAACGAAATTTAAATAATGTCAGCCAATTTCAAAAACATTAAGTTACTTTATTTAAAACGTGAAACACAATTAAAAATAAATTTCAATTTTAATTTTTTTGCATTAGGTGTTTCTCACGCAAAGAAACTTTTTTTAGACACTGGCCTTACGATTAAAAAATTACTTTGGCAATGATATATTTAGGTCCCTTCTCATGATTTGGTATCTAAAAGTACGTTTCACTGCCAATTGCTTTCATGTAACGAAGCATCCTTTAAGGTGATTCAGACAAGAAAGCACTTTCAAGAGGTCGTTACCTTATTTTAATATTATCTATGCAAAATAATAATAAATGCGAAAACAAAAACATTATAGCAAAATTTAAATATAATTTTAACCAAATTTAAAAACAAACATTTAATTACTTTATATAAAACGTAAATCACAATTAAAAATAATTTTTCATTTTTTTTTTAAATATTGAATTAGATGTTTCTGATGCCATTTGCACCCATGTAACGGAGCATCCACTAAGGTGATTCAGACAAGAAATCACTTTCAAGAAGTCGGTATCTTATATTAATATTATCCATGCAAAATATTGATAAATACGAAAAAAAAATCATAGTGAAATTTAAATATATAATTTAAAACAAATTTAAAAACATTAATTTACATTATTTAAAACGTCAATCAAAAATAAAAATACATAAATTTTTTTTTTAAATATTGACATAGATGCTTCTCACACAAATAATGCACATTTAGGTACTGAGTCATGCATTTAGGTACTGACCAAAAAATTAAATTACTTTCACACTATTTTCTTTAGGCCCCTTCTCAACATGACTTCTTTAGGTTACGTTGTCGAAAACACATAATTCGGCGCATAAAAGAACGCGTCACTGCCACTTGCACAAATGTAACGGAGCATCCTCTAAGATGATGCAGACAAGAAAACACTTTCAAGGGGTCGTTATCTTATCTTAATGTTCTCCATTCTGACCACTCAACCGCGGGCCACTGATCGTTGCCAGGGTCGTTTGTCTGTAATAGAAATCTTCTGGATATCGGTTAGCGATAACATTGTTTTTGGTATATCTTTAAAGCGGTGTTGTTGGTAAGAGACTGTGTGGGTAGTAAAACAAAAATAGACTGTGGATAAGGTTGTTTTGGATTAGAGGAAGGTCTTGAATGAGATGATGGTTTTGGTAATTAAGGAAACATCTTTTTTTCTTAGCTATAATGCGTTTAATGGTTCATCGAATTTTTTTCAAATACGTTTTTATTTTTAGAAGAGCTAAATATAGTAAATACACACTTTAAAGATTGGCAATCAAAAATAAGTGAAACTTACTTCTTTTGTGAGTATACTTGATGTGTATCATAGTTTCGAATACATAAATTTCATTTTTAAAAAATATATGTACTCAAAAATGAGTGAAATTGAATAACAAGAGTATTTGCTTGCCTGCCTTCATAAATCACTTTCTATAAATATAACAAATTACAACCAAGACTTATCGGGAATCGAACCCAGATATTAAGTCACCGCAGTAAAGTTCCTTATACTTTGTACTACCAGGAAGACGTGAAGAAGTTATAAAGATACGACTTGTTTAAAAGGTGTACCGGAAGAATGGGAAACAATATAATTTAGTTGTAATATCTCAATTTCCATTTTAGCAATCGGCATCAAATAATGAGGAAAACTATCTTCTGAATAATTATTTTAAGTCTGTCCGGTCGCTTTGTTAAGAGGGCTTGAACAGAAACTGAGAATTGTAATATTAAATTACATTGCCTATTTTTGGAAAGTACGAATACTTAAATTTGAGTACGCCATCGCTTATTTACGATGCAATTGTACTCAAATAAAAACGAATAGGTTCACATACCAATTTTAATTCTTACAGTGCAATGAAGTAATAAATTGGTGGTTTTCTTTCTGATTTAACTATAATTCAAAACAAAAGTGTGTCACATATATTTTATACCGCGTATATTATGAACGTAATATGTTATGAAACGGAAAATAAATTCGGTATGTAATACTTTATTTATATATTTACGTCACATGAAAAAAAGTATTCTAAATAAACAATTTATCTTTTTTTTTCTTTGATTTAAAAATATGAAATAATTTTGTACTATTTTTTTTTAATAACTTAAATATATAGAGGGTGTGTATGTTAGTTTATGAAATATCTTCAAGACACAATATTTAATGATGTTTTTATTGTATTGATTAAGTAAAAGGGAGATGATAGGAAAGTGAATATCATTAAAAATATCACATTCTTAATATAATGAAATTGATTGGAATCTAATTATCAAATCAAATTCCAAATGTCTATTAAGGGATATACTTTACTAACATCAATTTAAAAATTCTTATTTAGTAATAAATTAATAAAAATATTAATTTGAAAGTCATATGCTCACATGATGTTTGTTAACAGTACACAATATTTTTAATTACATATTTCTGAAGTGACTCTAATTTTAAGATATAGCATATCATACCTCAATAACTATTAGAAATTATATTGAAATCTAAAATTACCCTAAATTAATTTTATTATTACAAATCTTTAAAATTGCATTGTAAGTTAACATACAATATTGGTTAAGCTTAGGCATTTTAATAAGGTTTAGTTTCAAAGAGGTGATACAAGTTTTACACGCTTGGTACATTTTTAGTCACCTACACAACTGCTTGTGAACTCAGCAGCCGCATCTTTTTTTTATCGGTACCTCTAATTTAAAATTAAACCCATGGACAAGTTCAACGTAAAACCCCATAATTTCCTATTTGATAGAAGGGTTTGATCTCCTGTATTTCATACATCCGATTCGAACTTTAATTTTTGAATTCATTTATATCATTGGTCACTTTCATCCCCGTCTACTGACTTAATTCGTAGGATTGGTCACAGGAACCCCTAAAGAATCCTCCCCCCAGGGATATGCAAATTTCGGGTCTACTCATTCTAAAAATAGGGGATGTGTACAAGTTTAGGAAGGCAGGGCCCCTCTCCATATTGCACTAGGCAAAGTCACGGATGAGACATCTCATTCTTTTTTAATAGACCCCTCTTCTTTCAGCCACCCAAACCAATAATATATTACATAAATGGTTAGAATTTTGTCTATCTGAAAAATATATACTAAGATTGACACTAAGTATTCCACAGAATAATGGTTACATCTTTCTATGTTAAAAAATGTATTTGACGTTCAGCATGCTAATGAATAATGGTTACAACTTTCTATTTAAATAAAAAAAAAACTATACTCTATATATACAAACACTCAGTATACAATTGAATAGTTGTATGAATAATTGTATAGTTGCATCAACAATTGAACAGTTGCATTAAGAATTGAATTGTTGCATCAACAATTGAATAGTTGCATCAGCAATAGGTAAGTTTCATCAATGATTGGATAGTTGCATCAACAATTAAATAAATAGTTGCATCAGTAATTGAATAGTTGCAAAACCAATTGAATAGTTGCAAAACCAATTGAATAGATGCATTAATAATTGAATAGATGCATCAAAAATTGAATAGTTGCTTCCATAATTGAATAGTTGCATCAATAATATAATAGTTGCATCAACATTTGAATAGTTGGACCCATATTTTATAGTTGCATCAACAATTGGATAATTGCATCAGCAATTGAATAGTTGCATCAACAATTTAATAGTTGCATTTGAGAAAGTAATTACAAAGAACTTATAATGATATGACACTGAATATTTAACGTTTTGCTTTCCGAATATATGTTTAAATTACTTTATAAATAAAGGTTAAGCTCCTTTCTCCGATTTCAAATGAAACACAAAGGACATATTTTAAATCCCCAATTGGTTTGAGTCGAATAAATGTTTATAGGGATGAAATTATTACATAATAATAGTTACTAAAACGTGTACGTGTATAATATTTCATATTCTAAATAACAGGATTTAACACTCTACGCAATTTAATGAATTTAAATTTTTAATGTATAGTGATGATCACAAATGGTTGGAAAATGGTGATTGTTTGTATATATCACATTTAGCTGAATCAGCATATTAAAACAATATATGTCCCCAACTGCATCGCTTATCCAACTGACGGATAGCTAATTTCCATCCAACTCTCTCTAAAGTGCCTTAATCTTTCAACACATTTCATTGCGAGAGTGCTGGCATGTTTTCGACTAGGTTCTTAGAAAACGTCGCGGGATTTTTCATCCCCCCAAAGTAATTTACAGGTGGTCTGTCCGTAAGGGAGGCGAACGCTTTTATCTAAGATACCGCGAATGCCCCTACGGTCGCGTACCGATGCGCTGACAGCTGAGTGGAAGGCAGTGGCTATTCAATCATTGTCCTCGTATACGCCCTTTTCTGCCACTTGCGAATTCTCGTTGACACCAGTGACCTTATGTATGGTACTGTGTTGACACTGTTAAATGATCTAAAAAGGAAGGCAATGCCTTTGCATGCACTTCAAGTGGAACTTTTTTAGAACCCATTTGCATTCTCCGTTTATATTCATATCACAGTAAAACGTATTGTATATATTTGTAAAAAAAACTCTATAGTAATTAACTAAAACTTGTTTTGCTAGTTCCCAGCAAAAGCATAAATAAATAATCATAAAATCTTCATAAAAATTATAAAGATGAAGATTTCATAAAGGTACTTGAACAATATACATTTTTCATAAATGTTTAATGCAGAAAAATGCAGCATTGAAATTCTTCAAGTAATTTGAACAATATAAAGGTTTTGACAAAGGTTTTATCTGACTTTTTTTGTTCGGTTTCAGGGAACATTTAATTTTGAGCCAAATTTAACTTCATATAAATAAGCTGAGTAAAGATATTTTGCTAATCAAAAGAAACAGTACGAATTACAAAATTGCGTTAAAAAAAGTATTTGAGTTTTATATAACTTTTTATGAACACGCGTATGGTTTTTCCAAACACAGTTAATTTTTAATTTTTATATGTCACGGCAAACGGCTAATTTATCTTTTTATTTTCCTAAAAGCTTTTTACAAATAAATAATTATTTCTCATTAATATAACTCATATTTCTGTCACTTTCTCGTCATTATTATTAAAAATTTCACTCGATTGCTTTTTATTAGAAAGTTTTTATTTTTTGCTATTATACACAGTTAATATGAATTGGAAATACATAGAAAGTTAAAATAAATAATATCCAAGCGACGCGAATAAGCGTTTAAATTAATTGTTTGAAAAACTTTGCTTGGAAGATTTCAATCGAAATCTGTTGAAAAACACTTCATAATTTAATTTATTTATACTAGTAATTCCCAACCCATAGTCCGTGTATTACTGGTGGTCCGCGAAATTCTAAGTAGTCCGTGGAGACATTTTTCAAGAACACGGATGTTTTCATTTGACCATTTTTAAAAAAGGATAAGGCGTCTGAGATGTTTTCCTATTAAAACTAAAAGCAACTAAATTGAAAATTAAAACTTATGTGCTATAATAGAAGTAAACTTTTACCCGCACTCCTAAGTGCTTGTTTGAGTATTTATAATTAAACAGAAATGAACACGATTTGCAATTTTTGTTGGAGATGGTATTTTCCCCCCAATAGTTTATTGTCAGTCTATTGTTGATATATTTGATGAATTAAGAATACTTTTTAAAATGGAATCCTGCAATTTTCAGTTCTGAATGAGTTACTTTAAATTATTATTAAACACTATTAAAAATACAGGTATATTATAAATTTACTTAAATAGATAAATTGTTGAACTAGAGGTGCGTTTAAAAATCTCATTGATTATTTAAATGTTGAAATGTTACCTTTATAAAACATATGTTAAAAACTGTAATGTTTTTCATTACTAAATTTATTTATAAAATAAATATTTATTAAGCGAGATATATTATGTATATAAATTATAATTAGTATACAAGTACTATTTTTTTAAATAATATTACAAGGTGTTGGCCCAGGACTTGCTAAAATCCGTAGCCATCTAAAGGTTGGAACCAACTGTTTTATACAGTTTTGAATTGAAAATGAGTTGTAAAAAATAAAAACCTCAAAATGTAATATTTTACTCCATTTTCGCAATAATTTAAGGTCAGACAACCGTCACCGAAAGCTCATTGTTTAGCTCTAGTGCGATTTTTTTCCAACAAATCATCGGACGATAAAGACCTCATATGACAACCTTCATTTTGCTTCAAAACTGCACTTCCTTAATCAATACTTTTAGGTTTTAATTATTCTTCAAGCGCTAAAGCTAAAATATTAAAGCGGTTAATCTCTTTTAAACGAAATTACAAAATATATTCATTGGAAATAATGAATACTACCGATACAGATTTTAAGTAAATAGCATAAAATCAGCATTACCTAGAAGTATTTGACCCTAAAACTGGCATGAAGTCTATATTTTAACAGTTTAATATTTTTTAACATTAAAGATGGTTTTTTTTTCATTTTCAATCGCATTTCTACGCGACAACAATACTATTTACATGAAAACAATCGCAATTGGTATATTTTTGTATAGATAGAAATATTTTTAATTGTTATATACCACTCTGTCAAAAGTATATGTTCTACACACAGCAAAATATAAAATAACGACAAATGAGAGAAAAAATATAATTCATTTTCTATTCTTTCAGAGATAATTTTATATACTAGTATGGAATTTCACCTTAAAAAGGTCTCACTAAGGTTTAAAATTTAACATAATATATTTATTTCAAATAAATTAGAATATTCCTTACGCAAAAAAAGTATGCCCAAAATTGCAATAAGAGTAAGCCTGCACATAACTTATACAAATACCCTTTAGCAATCAATATTTTAGATGTCTTGAAGTAAAAGGCAAATTTTACCAAAATAATTACATAAGAAACGTCTTTGAAAGACTTACAACAAATCAGTTTTATTAAAATGTTTGATTTAAAGCCATTTTGAAACTCTTGAATATCTAAGTAAGTTATTTAAAATGAAAAATAAATGGATATCGGATCCATTTCAGTTTTAAAATACAATATTTTCCTAAAATAATAATACAAAGTCCGAAAATGTACACATGATAATCCTCCTTTACTATTCCACATAACGTGAAATAATCTTAAATACAAATAACAACGTTACAAAAATTATAATACTCGTACAGTTATTCTAGAATAATTATGCCAGTAAACAAAACAAATTCGCACGGAAATCAAAATATACACCATGCAGTTAAATTTTTATGTGCGACTTATATTCTTAAATTATCACAAAATATTTTCTGCCTTTGGAAATCTAATAATAGAATGTAGGAGAAATCATAAAAGTGAAAAAAAAAATAAGTTGCTGATTTAAATATAAAACGTTCTTTATCTTTCACGTTGCCTAAAAATTATAAACGGAAAAAAGATAAAAAATAATTATGTTTGATTGGTCTTAACTTTCTTCTGAATGTAGACTGCGTGTTACTAATTACAATATTTTTAAAAGTCTAAACATATATAAGTAAGTAAAACAATATAGTTTAAACTTTTTTATATATTCACTGTAATTTATTTTTAGCTTGCAAAGAAAACTGTCGAGTGGGTGTTCCCATTCGCTGAATATTTACACATGTATATGGTGACAGTTTGACACTATCCGATAGAGTTTGTTTACAAGAGAATGAGTAGAATAAAAAAAGCCTTCTTGACCGAGATAGTTAAATCGCTTTGCTCCCTCCTAGTTTCGCACACTATATGGACAAAAGGTATTGTAGTTCTTTCAAGGTAGTGTAGTTTTCAAACACAGCACAAATCGAACAAAGAGAAATGGTGCGGGCACTGATGAAAAGGCTTTTTAGCTTCTGGCTCAACCCCATCTAAGGGCAACATTGTTTAGAAATGTACAAGAAAAACAGGTGCTAAGATATTTATTTTACTCCACAGATTCAACAATAAAGATGGAGGCTCGTTACATTAAAACAACTTAAACGGTCTGTTATATATTTGGAAACTTAAAAGTACCTTAAAAAACGTATATTATTTAATTTCTAAAAATAATAATTCTATTCTCGAACCGCTCTTAGGCTCAATCGATCTGACAGGCTTACACGAAATTTCATGGAAATTTATTCGACTAGTTTTTATGTCACATACATGTTGTTTTTTGCAATTTAATAAATAGGCAGAATTTTATATATCATTTGTGTTATTTCAAATAAAATAATTAAAAGGAATGTTTTTTTTTTTAATTTTTAAAAAATCATACTACAAATACGCACTACATATTTCCGTTTCACACGGTTTTACCAAGCATCCCCTCACCCCTACTAACCGAACTGAAAGACATTTCACTTCAAAAAGTCTACTAACTAAAAAAATAAAACTTTCATGATTCAAAAGCTGCTCTTTGTTCATTAATATTTTAGTGTTTTTAACAAGTCAATGTTTCTTTTTTCCTTCAAGCGCTGACTTTCTTATAGTTATCTCTATCGTAGAAGAATGGAGAATTTGCATTATATGTAGACATACTTTAATATATTTAGTTGTAAGAAATGTGAAACTTTGAACATTGACCGTTGTACAAAAGCGAAAGTTATAAAAAACCGTTTATTTCATCATTCGAAGCCATATGTGTGAAAACTAAGCAACTTTTTACATTTAAAAGAAGCTTCAAGTTTTAATTAATATTAATAAATTATTTTTTAAATAATTAATAATTAGTTTAAATTATTGATAACACTTAAATATTCCTGTAAAATTATTTAAATTGCCATTAGAAATACATTTGAATTGGAATATTAATTTTCATAACTAAGTTGTTATATTTTGAACATGTGATCTTCCTTTCAAATCCCAAATCTGTCCTTGTTTCCATACATATATTTTTAATATCTTGAAAAATAATGGCCAAACTTCTTCAATGTTTTTTCTTATCATAAAGTAGATTAATTAACCTACAGTTCTTTGAATACATATAAATAGCTTCGCAAAAATTATAAATATCTTTGATTAAAACAAATAGTTTCTATAATTAAAATTGAAATATGTGTGCACCTCTTCATAACATTTAGAAATTAAAGTTTAATAAAATTAAAGAATATGACATTTTTCGGTTTCTGCTCATGCTATCAGTTAGAGTTTTTTTTATTTTTTATTTAGAAATTTTATTTTAATTGGATTTGTATTCATTATACATGTAAAACAAGGACAAAACTCATATGTGCTGAAGTCGCCAATAGCCCACTGTGCAGCTCTAGTGCTACGTTAATTAACAAAAACCAAAAAACCATATGTGCTGACAGATCGATCGAAGATTCAATAGTAATGTTTTTTTTAATATTAATATTATTTCTTATTTATTAAAAGTATATACTTATTAATGACTAAAGAAATTACACCTAGTTTTATTCAAAGTGAGCAGCTAATTTTTTTAAAATTAAACGTGAAAAAAATTACCTGAAATTCAAATAGTTCAAGGTTAACTTTTACTAAATTTTGTGTTTCAAAATCTAACTATTTACTTTTTCCAAGCGACAACACAACCCACTTAAAAACAGGACAGGTGCACTCCTCCCCTCGGGTTTCTCACAATGACCCATTCATTATGTTACCCCCATCTGGGTTCAATGAGGCGCGAAGGCGCGTACATCTTGAAGGGGGAAAAGCAGAGGCCGGTTTAAAACGGCCCTATCCGTTTGGAGAAAGAAATCGGAATTGGAAATAACCGCTTGCATCCTTCTGGGAAGGTAAAATAAGAGATGGATATTCACGTCCTTATCCTTCTCGGACGGGTGTACCGAGGACGGATATTCACGTTTGTATCCGTCAGAGGGTTACATTTTAAACAAGTCGCTTTGTTTTAATAGCAACACACATTAGCTCAACTATACTAAAAGTAATAGTTTATTATGGGTATTTAAATAGTCAAATAATAACCTTCGCACTGAGGACATTTACATTAATCTCATAAATAACAAATGTTTGTTTGAAAATTGTATTTAAGGTGTACATATTCAGTAGGAAATTCGGGAATTGACCAACAATTACAAAATATTCTTTTTTTATCTTTAATGTTTCTCTATTCATTATCTTTCCGTTGATACTTAAAACCTTATTATTTACAAAGTGTTATTCTAGAGACCTGTTTGCAATGGGAGTACGTTTTGTAAACTTTCAACTATCTCGATTTCTGAAGAAGTGTATTTTTTATCATGTCGCTTCATTCCAAAGATGATAATTAAAGTTTCCTTAAATTTTTTGGAATACTTATTTTTACATTCAACTTTATATTAAATATGGGATGTTATGAACTTCAATTACAGAGATTCATTAAAAAAATTCATTTTTAGTGGAAGTTTTCAGTTGGAAATGTGAAAAAAATGGGATTTTTTTAACTTTAGAGGTAAATTTTTTAAAAAAAACTTTAAATGTTACTTATTTCTTGGAGGTTTATAACTTTAAGAATAATACTACGGTTACTTTCCAATAAAAAACTATGGCTGATGTGCTCATAAAATACTAATTATCTAATTAGCATTTCACTTTATTCAGAGGAGGTTTTTATGCATCATCATGAATATTTAGTGTTTCCATATATGAAAAAACTAGACTTTAAAGACTATAATTTTAAAAAAAAATCAATTGTGTACGTACCCTTTAAGGAGTTATTAGTTATAATTATTAATTAACTATCATTATTTTTTATATAAATAAATATATTACAAAAAATATTTATAAAATCTTGATAGAATTTCTATTCATAGCGTAGACGTTAGCGCTCAGGAACTTCAGAACAGTTGTTCGCGGGTTCGAGTCACGATAAGGACCACTCAAATTCCTCCATACGGGTTCCCCCATAGAGTAATGATACAAATAGATGAATAAAAATGCTGATTTCCGTGTGTCCATCATTGAAACCACGTGATATGTGGAAATGCCAATTCATTCATGCGCCAATATTACTTAGCAGGCCTTGGCGACTTTCAGAACTAAACGAGATTGAAGTATTGTAATATGGTTCTGTGTTTAATTTTGTATTTAAATATAGTTTTTTTTTTAAACGAGTGGTACAATTTAAGGGAGTTTAACAGATATATTAAGGAGATTTTTCTTAATTTGTAGTTTTGAAATAATTGCATTACGTTTTTATGTAAAAAATTTAACATAAGCGAAGTTCTTTCAATTGTTATTTTGTATACTTCAATAAGAAAATATGAACAATAAAACCTGAGAAACATGAAGAGTTTCGCTTCTTCGTGTATTGAACACAAATAAAATATTTTCGTTTCGTTATTGAAGAGGAAATATTAAGCGCACATTGTTTGAAAATAAGTAAATACGTACATATATGTTAAAAAATTGAATACGGACAGAACTCCTTATCATCAAAAGAGAAGAAAGTCCGCCAAATTTGAAACTCCTGCAGATGTCTGAACGCAAAATGTGGCAGCGCTATAACCACGTGATGTGGGTTTTTCTTTTCAATATTGACACCGCGGCCTTATGAGAGTCTGGTATTGTAGGCTCTATTTAATATTACAACTCTCTGGGTTCCCCAACAACGCAAGACCTAACACTAACACCTAATATTTACATAAACTCAACACCCAAGGCATACCAGTGATGTATTTAGTACCAATATCCAATTATCATTTACATCTTGCTACACATTTTAGTCAGCTCCTTACCCAGACAACCCTTATCTTATCCGACGTTTTAAGCCTGACTCACCTCAAACTTAATTAAGTAATCTGAAGATTCTAATACGGGACCCCCCGTGTTATTAAGACGCAGATCCGATCCGATAATCTTCCTTTAAACTTAAGCGTTGAATAACCATCAGCAGCAGCACATTCAAAGGATCGTGGGGGAAGTATCCACCCTATCGTGAATGCTAAGATAGATTCGTGAATGGTCTCCTAGTTTTGATTAAAATATTAAACAAGTATTCTTGAATGTAAGTCTCTGTGGAGATACCCAAACTCCCATAAGGTTTGCGGTGGATACTTGGAGTTGGTATATATTTAGGATTCTGGAGTTTTAGCATTTGAGTTGTAAGTATATGGTATTTCTCTAAGTCTGTGAGAGAGGGGTGTTTTGTGTGTGTCTAGTCGAAGATTAATATGTTATTAAATTTTAATTAATTAAAATAGGTTTGGTAGTTATGTGCATAAACTAAATCAACTGAAATGCTGATTAATATAAACAGATACATTTAATTAAAATAAAATGTATATTTATTCGCATCATATAATTATTCACAACGATCTTAGTGAAGCAGTTTCGAGTAGATGTATTTCCATATTAAGAGGGGAGATCGTTTTGTAAATACTATGGAAGTTCGAAACTTCGTCATTCAATATATAAATTATAATAAACTCATTATTATTAAGTATAGTTTATTTATTACTAATTAGTTTGATGGCATATAGTTTCGTCATCGGCATTACGTACGTATTAGGGTGGAGCGAAAAAACTTTTTTTTGAAATTCATTCGGCCTGAGTCAGTAAACGGTGCCAAACTCACTAGAACAAATTGTCTCCAAATTTCAACCCAAAATATTGCTACCTTGAGGTTCCACATCTCAAAAGAATATTTATATATAGCCTTTTTTTAAAATATGTGTTTATTTAACAAATAATTTGTGTTAATTAATATGATAATTATTATTAATTAATTATTATTTTGTCAATAAATTACTTCATTAAAACTTTACTGTCAGAAAAAACAGATGAAAGAAAAATAGCAATAGGATCAATTGACATTTCTGTAAGCCGAAAATAGTAGCGCATAAGGGAAAGACAACATAAAAGTCAAAATCATGAAGCCGAAGCAAGATAATGCAAAGATAACGCTAACTATATTACAGATTTAGCAGCGTACGCCATCCCAGGATGGATCTGATTCAGAATTAGAAGATACCCCTGAAGATGATGACGATTACGTTATCCTCGAAGCCAAACGTCTGAAAGCAACTGATGATGAAACTTCCCCAACAACCAAGACGAATTTTCTTGCCAAATTTAGCCGTTGCTGATGATTGAACAGGAATATCGGATAGGTCAGCTGCTGTTAGTGCGTCCTCTGCGCTTCATGATGTAGGGATTGTATCTAAAGGTATTCCGACTAAAGTTATCGACAGGAGTAAGCTGAAGATAAGACTTCAAAACGTGATGTTGTCCTTTCGTCTACTGTAATCCAATTCGTCTATTGTATATGTACGTGCTGGGACAAGGCCCAAGCCGACAACATACAGATGACCCGAATCAACCAATGGAAGTTTTGGTTATGGACCCAGGAGGCAGACCCAGCTCCCCCCACCAATGCTTTTGTGTGTTACGCAACCCTCCAACTAAAAACAGATTCTTATTGATATTCATATTGGTAGTTTAATAATATAAATATACTTTTGAACGTTTGATCCCCATCTTTTCTGACTATTGAGTCTGATGACCAAAAATGTATCGGAGATAGCTTAATGTTAACAATATGTTAACTTAGAAATTGTGAATTCAAACATCTTAACATATATTCGACCTATCCATTGCCAAGATGTATGGTGAATTAGTTATTACCTTATATCCTCGCAGAATAATAAATCTTGTTAAATTGATAAATGCATAGTCTAAGTGCTTTTAATTTGATTAAGTTATGTGTGTTGAACATGTACTAGGACAAAACACATAAGTCAATGCTCAAGGGTCAGTTAGTATTAAATACACAACCCAATTATTTGAGATATATATGATTTCTTCAACATTATGTTAATTTTAAATGTATCGCTTAGATTACTACAATAATCTCTAACTATGTGCAGAATTTAATGCTTAAAATATTAAATAACCTATAATATATATATATATATATATATATATATATACATATATATATATTAAATTATAATGTTTTAATTTTAGTAAAATATTCCCTAGCAAAGTTATTCCACAAGAATTAATTAAAAGAGCAAAATAAATTTTTTCAGTGTGCTTTTAAAACAACTATTTTTTTTTACTATTATCAAATTTGCAGTGAAGCACCGAGAATTATTTTTGTGTGACTTTTAAAATTAAATAATCTGTGACATTTAAAAAAAGTCTCTTGAAACCACACAAAAACTTTTTTTTTAACTTAAGAAGTTTTTTTTATTATAAAAACTGGAAAAAGAAACCATTCGGGAATTTTTCTTTTTACGTCTATTTTCAGGAATGATTAGAAGTGTAACTGAATTAAGGGAAAATCCAGTTTTTATAGTTACTTTATTTTCTTTTAATTTTTCGCGTAGATAACTGATTGCTAGATTCTTAGGAATAAAATTAATTTTAGTTCTACAATATTATAATTGGCGACTTTTAACGTATTATATCATGGCGCATAAAAAAATATTACTAAATACATTTACTAAACGTTATACATTAAAACACTAAATATCCAGTTTTTATAGTTACTTCATTTCCTAAAAAAAATTGCGTAGATAACTCATTGCTAGATTCTTAGGAATCCATTTAATTTTAGTTCTACATTATTATAATTGACGGCTTTTAACGTATTATATCAAGGCGCATAAAAATTTATTATACATACATTTATTAAACATTGTACATTAAAATTTTTGTAAATTGGCACAAACTTCATAAAGTTGCCATAAGTATAAAATAGGCAATAAATAATAAAATTTTTTCAATTTGTTTGTAAAATTAAAATTTTATTTTTTTACTTTTTCAGTTCATTTTCTTAATTTTTTTTTTTTTTAAAGATTATTTTATTTTTCTCTTTTTAGTTCTTAATTTAGCAGGGCGCTTCGTCCTCTGCTATTATTCACCAAAAATCAAATTGCTGCTCACATTTTCCCCCGTCTCGGATCGGATCTAATAAATGCCGGGTAAACAAAACTATATTGTCTCAGCAATACATATTGTAAAGCAATCCCTACATACCGGATGAATGAAATGTTATTGTTGTACAACTTCAATTAAATAACGAAAACATTTTGAAATTGGAGAAACGTTTAAAATAAGGTCCGATATTTCCGGATATATAACAGTCGGATAATCGATTATTTTTTGTAGTTTCTAGTAAAGTGGATTTTTTCTTTATCCAACAAAAAAAAGAATTTTCATGTTTGAAATCGGACAATATTTTTTTAAACGGTCCAGTTAATTAATAATTCCGGATAGTTAAATGCCTGATAACCAGTTATTTTTTTCAAAATCTGCTCAAGTGAAACATCCACTATTCGACAAAAAGAAATTCCGAATATCTTAATTAGAACTGAAATATTACACGAACACACATAAAAAAATCTACATAACAGTCGAATTGATACCTATCGTTTTTTGGCGCGCTTTGACAATTTTTATTTAAAAAATTTGGCGATTTTAATTTAAAGTTTTAGTTGGAGCGCTTTTAATTTGGTTATAATTGCGCAAACTTATATCATTATATGTGTATTGCATTATTAACTTATATTAACCCTTCATTAATCGTAATACTTTTTGGTCATGTTAGTCACATACTGATTAGCTACATCATGAATAATGCGACTACAACGAGTTAAAGTAATAAACCAAACTTTTGGACACATGTTAACAAAAAAGAACACTTAAAATTAAGAAAAATATCACAAAACAAGTGCATTAGAATAATTTTACTGTCTTCTAATTTTTATTTTTACGTTTGTTTTTCTGAATCTCAAATTAGATTCGAACATTAATTATCCGAATTTATTTTCTTGACAGCCAGGCCATCGTTTAGTCACATTTCACCCTTGATGGAGTTTCATATTTCAAGAATGTTTACAAATATTAATGTATTTCAAATTCTTAGGATATTTCTTCGCTACGCACGTCAAAACAAGTTTTTAATTAACTTCTTTTAAGGGAAAATTGGAAATTCTTCTCACTGGGTAACGATGCTAGCGAATTCGATTATTTGAAGCAAGTAAATAAATAAATACACAAAATTCGAGCCGTGTATTGAATACCAGGACGCCCATTCATTTATTGAAACGTGTATAATGCTTTGCGCAAAATAAATTAAGATAGAAAAAAACTCATGGTAAATTCCTCACATTTTTAAAGAAATGCTGAGATATATCCAAAGTATCGCTTGAAGACATATGGACTCTTTAGTTCAAAATGTGCATGATTAATTTTACAGCTGTCACCTTTCATAAATAATTGCTTATCTTTAAAATATTTCATATGCATCCACATTTAAAAAAAACACTCAAGATTGCCTTAATAACCTAAAATTAATAAGCAATATATTGTATCCGTTTTTTGTTTATAGTTTTGATCATGTATGTATAGTGTCCATCATTTATGTGTAGTATCCATCATTTATGTGTATTTACCTGTTATATGATATAATATGTATTGAACATAAACATAACTACTTTAGTTGAAATGTACGCATATTATTTAGATAATGACAAGATTTTTATTTGTCAAATATTAATTTTATATATGTTTGTCAATCGGTATAACATTTTGGAAAAAAAATCACTAAAATATCATCGTATCACTAATTTAAATGCGTTGTTTTGGGTATTCTTATTTATAATTAAGCAATAATTAGAAAATATGTTAAATTATAGATTAATCTTTAGTAATTTAATGCTTAATATTTAATAAGTTAACGTTAATTAATATTAAATAATTGAATACTACTTATTATTAAATATTTGAATACTACTTATTATTAAATAATCGAATACTTAATATTAAATAATTGAATACTTAATATTACATAATTGAATACTTAATAATAATTAATGTAATGTTTAATATTTAATATGTTAATACTTGTTATTTCAAAAATAACGCTTAGCATTAAATACCCTAATGCTTAATCTTCAATAATTTAATGCTTAATATTAACAAATTCGATGCTTATTCTAATAATAAATTTGATTATTTGAATTAAATACTATATGTTGATAATTATTATATTGATATCCGTATTACCATAAACAGGGTAATAGCAATGAGTCTAAACAAATACTATTCTTAAAAATGTAACGTAATACATTTATGTGTATTAAGTACATTGAAAAAGACTAAAACGTATACATAAATTTGGAAAAATTCCTATTTTGTTGCATACTTCTGAAATTTTTTAAAATGAAATATCGGTGGAAACTACATATACAATTTTATCTGCATTATAACAATATTCTATATTTCGAAAAACTAAATTTAATACAATATGTTTTTAAAAAAAAACATCGTTTAAAGAATTGTTAAGAAAATGTAAAGAACAAGTTTTACCTTCATTTCATTCATTTAAAGATAAATCTAGAAAAATAAAAAGAGTTAGAAGAACGATAAATGTCAAATCATAAGTATTAGGATGGAATACATTTATAAAAATAAGACAAATGGCGAGGAACGTTAGGGGAAGGATAACGATAAATTAAATTTATATGACAAATAATTTCATTACCTGCACATTTACATATAACATAAAAAAAAAATTATTTTAAAAAGCTTCAGCTCCAAAAATAAAATTTACATGAAAATTTCATTACACTCTTTTTCCTTCTGAACTAAGACGGAAAGCGAATCTAATAGAATCTCTATCATTACTTTGGATTGTTTTAGTTAAATCCATACCTCTCGTTTCGTACAATGTGAGAATAATAATAAAGACTAGGAGAGTATTTTTTTATTCGTTACATCTGGAAATAATAAATGCGCCCAATGTGGATTGGGTAGGGATATAAGCGTGTTTTCAATGACAGTTATGAGCTTGATTTCAATTAAGGGATATATATTTCGTTTCCTGGGACATGGAGAAAAGATATATTTCTCTTCTCGCTGCAGAATAAGTTATTGAATCTTTAATTTCGAGTCTTCCGTTTATAACGCGTTTTATTGAGTTAGTTGGTATATGTTTTTCGTTTATTAATGTAGTACATTATGGAAATGGTATAAATATTCCAGTCTTAAATTTATAATAAAAATGGATTGTAATTGTAAAAGGAATGTTTTTCTCCAAAATTAAATACATTCCATTAACTGAATCAAAACAATTTTATATTAATTTACGAACATCAAAGTATTTTATACAAATTAAAAAAGAAGTGCAAGTCTTATTATTATCATTATTAAGATATGCATTATCTTTTTGTGAAGAGTGAAAGTTGATGACTTATGTATTGTAATTTGTGTTTTAAGCATTGTAATTTGTGTTTTATGCATTGTAATTTGTGTTTTATGCATTGTATTTTGTGTTTTATGCATTGTAATTTGTGTTTTATGCATTGTAATTTATGTTTTATGCATTGTAACTTGTGTTGTATGCATTGTAATTTGTGTTTTATGCATTGTAATTTGTTATGTATGCATTGTAATTTGTGTTTTATGCATTGTAGTTTATGTTTCATGTATTGCAATTTGTATTTTAAGCATTGTAATTTGTGTTTTAAGCATTGTAACTTGTGTTTTATGCATTGTAATTTGTGTTTTAAGCATTGTAATTTGTGTTTTATGCATTGTAATTTGTGTTTTATGTATTGTAATTTGTGTTTAACATATTTCACCTCCTACCTTTTTAAGGCGGTATATGAGACATATTTGACTTGTTTTCTTTAAATTTGCAGATATCGTTATACATTTTTTTTGCACACATGTATGCAAAGTACATTAATATAAAATAAAAAAATAACAAAAAATAAAAATTAAATATGTCCCGCAAAGTATGGCGTGTACTTAGAATTTTAAAATTTTCATTCAAATTTACTTCAATTGAATTTGCATAACATTTATTTTCGCACGTAATAAAAATTTACACACAATAACCATACTATATTCAGTTGCATGCAAAATCGAAAAAAAACGTCGCGTTCCTTTTAGTTTTGTTTATAAAATAAAAAAATTTAAACAATAAACTGTTTATAATAGCAGTTGCACAAACTAAGGAATAAAACTATCTTAATCCAAAATTAATTTTTTTTTAAATATACTACATTATAACCTTCTGAAAGGTGGGAAAAAGGGTAAAAGTCTACAGCTGTTCTTTGCAAAATATTTTAATTCTTTGTTTTTCCAATGCACGTATAAAATATATATTTTAGTTATTTAATATTTTACATGATATAGCTTCTAAAAATACACCAACGTTTTATATTTGAAAAATATTTCAATATGTAATATTATAATATTTTTATGAATTTAAAATTTATATGGTTTCCTAGATAAACAGAAAAACCATGGAGGACTTAAGTCGTTCTGATCCGTCAGAGGAATACTGCTATTTTAATTTGTAATTAATTTTATTAATTTGTAACTATTTTTATACATTAAGTACATTTAACAACCTTTACAAATTGGGTATTTAATGTTAGCACACAATTCTGATATATTAACCACTCTTCGCGTTAAATCGTCTTTGGAAATTAAGTGAGTATTTATATTCCATTAAAACCATATGCCGAATCCGTCGTCTTACGTACTTACTCGTTAAACTATATTATATATGTTATATATAACATATAAACTCGTTTCAATTCTATAATCAACTTCATGTTATAAGTTTTGGGAAAAAAATTCACATGATGCATTCATTTTAAACCACTGACTCATACACAAACATGACCTTATATAATGTATCTGGTGATTTCCTAAACTGAACGGAGAAATTAGTAACAACTGAAACTCTTTAAATATAATTAAAGTATGCATTGGTTAGTTTTTTAAATTTTAAAGATTATCAGAGTCAATCATTCGTAAAACAAACCATATTTACATCAATGCAGCTAATATTTATAATATTTTGGAACATTATATTTAATTAATAGAATTTATGATGACAAACTGGCAGCACATCATAACATTAAAATTATGTGTCTGGGGTTTCAAATGGCGGGTGTCAATTTGAGCAGTTAAGCTTCATCCGAAAGTTAGTCCTGTGCGTTCCAGTTTGTGTTTTGGCCCGTGTTTAAACATGAATATATTATTATATCAAAGGCTTGCAATAAAATAGAATTAAACCCAACATTGAAAGGATACATTCTATGCTGGGTTTAATTCAATTTTATTGTACACACATACATTTCATTTCTGCTGATGAAGGGAGATGTATCTTCAGTAACATATCCAGATCTCATGGATTTTTGTGCGTATTTTAACAATGCATTTGTGTTTTAATATAAATACATGTATTGTATATGTGTATGGATATGCACAGTTACATTTGCAGAAACATTTTTCGAATTTAATTTACACAATTATAGTATGAAAAGAAAAATGATTTTAACAGTTTTAAACATGGAAGAAGTACAAGGAATTCATAACATTTATGTGTTTAAACCCTTCTGCAGAGCACCGACCACACTTTTATCTAATCAAACCGTATGCTAGCAACATCTTATATCACCACCCTAATTTGCAGGCATTCATCTGAGACGGCAGATAAATTAAAAAAGCATCGACAGACCAATGATTCAATGCTTAATGTCTGTATATGTGTCTTGCATATGTGTATAGAAATTCACAGTTACATTTTTCGAATTTAATATACACAATCATGCATTGAATAGTTTTTAAAGAAAACTGATTTTAAGAGTTTTAAACATGGAAGAAGTACAAGAAATGCATAACATTTATGTGTTTAAACCCTTTTTGCAGAGCATTGAACCCACTTTTATCTAATCAAACCGTATGCTGGCAACATCTTATATCACCCCCTAATTTGCAGGCATTCATCTGAGACGTCAGATAAACTAAAAAGCATCGACAGAACAATGATTCAATGCTTAATGTCTCGCAACAGAGACGCTCGAGTTCAGATTTGG
Organism: Troglohyphantes excavatus; assembly: GCA_963932185.1. Lineage (NCBI taxonomy): Eukaryota > Metazoa > Arthropoda > Arachnida > Araneae > Linyphiidae > Troglohyphantes > Troglohyphantes excavatus. Next base: position 57,066,853 of record OZ010673.1, on the reverse strand, counting down.
CTTTGTTCCGGCAAATCCCGCTGATTCATTACCGAGCGAATGCAGCAAAAAAATGGCGGAAATGAAAATGATTAGCGAAGTAAAACAAAGCAGCTCGCTTCAGTCGCCCACGGAATGATGTATCCCAGCACACTATTGATCTGTTAATAATAAGGCCGATCCTAATTAATCCTGATGGAGAGAGAAAAGTTGTTCAACCACAGAAAATGAATTCGGGAAATATTTTTTTGTGGGTGTGTGGGTGTACAATGCTTACCGCGTATTGGGCGAATGTGAAAAGGCACGATGTGTTTTGGTCGGTCTTTTTAGTTTGGTAAAGGATGGGATTGCTTTCGTTTTGATATATTTTTTTTTATGATAATGGATGCCTGTTTTGGAATGGAATAGCCTAGAGAGTAGCTATGTTTCCGAGATGGCTTCTCAATGTTTATTGATTTTGATGCGTAATTGATTTTTGTGAACTGTAGTGGAGCGCAGAGTAAATGGGACGTGATTAAAAAAAAACTAACACCAATCATATTGTTTGGAAACTATTTTTTAGCTTCATGACATTGATTAATATGGTTCGTTGAATTAATCCCGCAGTGGAGATCCACATTTGTGTATTGGAGATGTTTTTGTATCTATTCCGACGGAAAAACTCAGAAACTCTGCTTCGTAAATTTGAATCATTATTGGAGGACAACACTTTATATGGTATCCCACATACAAAATTTCAATTTGCATACATATTTTATATATAAATATATTATATATAAATATATTTTATATATAAACATTTTATATATAAATATTTTATATATAAATATTTCATATATAAATATTTCAAATATAAATATTTCATATATAAATATTTTATATATAAATATTTCGTATATAAATATTTTATATATATATATATCCACAAAATAAACCTGTTAACTGGATAAAATTAAAATATGCATAACAAGGTGATAATTATTATTTTATTTGTTTCCTTTTGCTTGACTTAAAATAACTACAACATCCTATTACTAACATGAACTTAATTTATGTTATCGCCCATTGGGAATTGCGTGTTTCTCAATTTAAAAGTTAATATTCATAACCTTATAACATCTCCCAACTCCGAAACAAAACTAATTGTAAAGATTCTTTCGAGTTTCCAGAGACACCGAAATTAGCACAGAATCCTCTAAACTCTAAACTCATATTCTCATTCTCTATCGCGATCTCCAGCAAAGAAAGTGTTCAAACCATTATATTCCCGACTCCAGAGAAAACTTTAATTCTATGAAAACTCATCTGAGAAGGTAGATAAACTAAAAAAGCATCGAAAGAACAATGATTCACTGCTTAATGTATGTAAATGTGTCTTGCATATGTGTATAGAAATGCACAGTTACATTTTTCGAATTTAATATACACAATAATGCATTGAATAGTTTTAAAATAAAACTGATTTTAACAGTTTTAAACATGGAAGAAGTACAAGAAATACATAACACTTATGTGTTTAAACCCTTTTTGCAGAGCATTGAACCCACTTTTATCTAATCAAACCGTATGCCAGCAACATCTTATATCACCCCCTAATTTGCAGGCATTCATCTGAGACGGCAGATAAACTAAAAAGCATCGACAGAACAATGATTCAATGCTTAATGTCTCGCAACAGAGACGCTCGAGTTCAGATTTGGCTTTGTTCCGGCAAATCCCGCTGATTCATTACCGAGCGAATGTAGCAAAAAAATGACGGAAATGAAAATGATTAGCGAAGTAAAACAAAGCAGCTCGCTTCAGTCGCCCTCGGAATGATGTATCCCAGCACACTATTGATCTGTTAATAATAAGGTCGATCCTAATTAATCCTGATGGAGGAAGAGAGAAAAGTTGTTCAACCACAGAAAATTAATTCGGGATTTATTTTTTTTGTGGGTGTGTGTACAATGCTTACCGCGTATTGGGCGAATGTGAAAAGGCACGATGTGTTTTGGTCGATCTTTTTAGTTTGGTAAAGGATGGGATTGCTTTCGTTTTGATAGAAATGTTCTCTTTTTTTGGATAATGGATGCCTGCTTTGGGATGAAATAGCCTGGAGAGTAGCTATGTTTCCGAGATGGCTTCTCAATGTTTATTAATTTTGATGCGTAATTGATTTTTGTGAGCTGTAGTGGAGCGCAGAGTAAATGGGACGTGATTAAAAAAAACTAACACCAATCATATTGTTTGGAAACTATTTTTTAGCTTCATGGCATTGATTAATATGGTTCGTTGAATTAATCCCGCAGTGGAGATACACATTTGGGTATTGGAGACGTTTTTGTGTCTATTCCGACGGAGAAAATCTGTTTCGTAAATTTGAATCATTATTGGAGGACAACACATTATATGGGGTATCCCACTTACAAAACTTCAATTTGTATAAATATGTTATATATTAATATTTTATATATAAATATTTCATATATAAATAATTTATATATAAATAATTTATATATAAATATTTCATATATAAATATTTCATATATAAATATTTTATATATAAATATTATATATATAAATATTTTCCATATAAATATTTTATATATAAATATTTTATATATAAATATTTCTATATAAATATGTTATATATAAATATCTTATATATAAATATTTTATATATAAATATTTTATATATAAATATTTTATATATGAATATTTTATATAAATATTTTATATTATATCCACAAAATAAGTATTTTAACTGGAAACACTTAAAATATGCATAACAAGGTAATAAATATTATTTTATTTGGTTCTTTTTGCTTGACTTAAAATAACCACAACATCCCATTACTAATATTAATTTAATTTATATTATCGCCCAATGGGAATCACGTGTTTCTCAATTTAAAAGTTAATATTCATAACCTTATAAAATCTCCCAACTCTGAAACAAAACTAATTGTAAAGATTCTTTCGAGTTTCCAGAGACACCAACATTAGCACAAAATCCCCTTGAACTCTAAACTCATATGCTTTTTAGCACAATATAAAGATTTTATATATAAATATTTTATATTATATCCACAAAATAAATATTTTATATTATATCCACAAAATAAATATTTTAACTGGGAACACTTAAAATATGCATAACAAGGTAATAAATATTATTTTATTTGGTTCCTTTTGCTTGACTTAAAATAACTACAACATCCTATTATTAATATTAATTTAATTTATATTATCGCCCATTGGAAATTGCGTGTTTCTCAATTTAAAAGTTAATATTCATAACCTTATAACATCTCCCAACTCAGAAACAAAACTAATTGTAAAGATTCTTCCGAGTTTCCAGAGACACCAACTTGAGCACAAAATCCCTTTAAACTCTAAAATTATACTCTTCGTATCCCAAAATAAATATTTTATATAAAAATTATTTATATATGAATATTTTATATATAAATATTTCATATATAAATATGTTATATATAAATATATTATATATAAATATTTTATATATAAATATTTTATATATAAATATTTTATATATAAATATTTTATATATAAATATTTTATATAAATATTTTATAAAAATATTTTATATTATATCCACAAAATAAACCTGTTAACTGGATAAAATTAAAATATGCATAACAAGGTGATAATTATTATTTTATTTGTTTCCTTTTGCTTGACTTAAAATAACTACAACATCCTATTACTAATATGAACTTAATTTATGTTATCGCCCATGGAAAATGCGTGTTTCTCAATTTAAAAGTTAATATACATAACCTTATAACATCTCCCAACTCAGAAACAAAACTAATTGTAAAGATTCTTCCGAGTTTCCAGAGACACCAACATGAGCACAAAATCCCTTTAAACTCTAAAATTATATTCTTCGTAGCCCAAAATAAATATTTTATATAAAAATAATTTATATATGAATATTTTATATATAAATATTTCATATATAAATATGTTATATATAAATATATTATATATAAATATTTTATATATAAATATTTTATATATAAATATTTTATATATAAATATTTTATATAAATATTTTATAAAAATATTTTATATTATATCCACAAAATAAATATTTTAACTGGAAACACTTAAAATATGCATAACAAGGTAATAAATATTATTTTATTTGGTTAATTTTGCTTGACTTAAAATAACTACAACATCCTATTACTAATATGAACTTAATTTATGTTATCGCCCATGGAAAATGCGTGTTTCTCAATTTAAAAGTTAATATACATAACCTTATAACATCTCCCAACTCAGAAACAAAACTAATTGTAAAGATTCTTCCGAGTTTCCAGAGACACCAACATGAGCACAAAATCCCTTTAAACTCTAAAATTATATTCTTCGTAGCCCAAAATAAATATTTTATATAAAAATAATTTATATATGAATATTTTATATATAAATATTTCATATATAAATATGTTATATATAAATATTTTATTTTTAAATATTTCATATATAAATATTTCATATATAAATATTTTATGTATAAATATTTCGTATATAAATATATCATATATAAATATTTCGTATATAAATATTTCATATATAAATATTTTATTAATAAATGTTCCATATATAAATATTTTATATTATATCCACAAAATAAATCTTTTAACTGGATACACTTAAAATATACATAACAAGGTGTTAAATATTATTTTATTTGTTTCCTTTTTCTTGACTTAAAATAACTACAACATCCTATTACTAATATGAACTTAATTTATGTTATCGCCCATTGGGAATTGCGTGTTTCTCAATTTAAAAGTTAATATTCATAACCTTATAACATCTCCCAACTTCGAAACAAAACTAATTGTAAAGATTCTTTCAAGTTTCCAGAGACACCAACATTAGCACAGAATCACTTTAAACTCTAAAATTATATTCTTCGTAGTCCAAAATAAATATTTTATATAAAATTATTTTATATATGAATATTTTATATATAAATATGTTATATATAAATATTTCATATATAAATAGTTTATATAAATATTTCATGTATAAGTATTTTATATATAAATATTTCATATATAAATATTTCATATATAAATATTTCATATATAAATATTTCGTATATACATATTTTATATATAAATATTTTGTATATAAATATTTCATATATAAATATTTTATAAATAAATATTCCAAATATAAATATTTTATATATAAATATTGTATATATAAATAGTTTATATACAAATATTTTATATATAAATATTTTATCTATAAATATTTTATATTATATCCACAAAATAAATATTTTAACTGGAAACACTTAAAATATACATAATAAGGTAATAAATATTATTTTATTTGTTTCATTTTGCTTGGCTTAAAATAACATCCTATTACTAATATGAACTTAATTTATGTTATCGCCCTTTGGGAATTGCGTGTTTCTCAATTTAAAAGTTAATATTCATAACCTTATAACATCTCCCAACTTCGAAACAAAACTAATTGTAAAGATTCTTTCAAGTTTCCAGAGACACCAACATTAGCACAGAATCACTTTAAACTCTAAAATTATATTCTTCGTAGTCCAAAATAAATATTTTATATAAAATTATTTTATATATGAATATTTTATATATAAATATGTTATATATAAATATTTCATATATAAATAGTTTATATAAATATTTCATATATAAGTATTTTATATATAAATATTTCATATATAAATATTTCATATATAAATATTTCATATATAAATATTTCGTATATACATATTTTATATATAAATATTTTGTATATAAATATTTCATATATAAATATTTTATAAATAAATATTCCAAATATAAATATTTTATATATAAATATTGTATATATAAATAGTTTATATACAAATATTTTATATATAAATATTTTATCTATAAATATTTTATATTATATCCACAAAATAAATATTTTAACTGGAAACACTTAAAATATACATAATAAGGTAATAAATATTATTTTATTTGTTTCATTTTGCTTGGCTTAAAATAACATCCTATTACTAATATGAACTTAATTTATGTTATCGCCCTTTGGGAATTGCGTGTTTCTCAATTTAAAAGTTAATATACATAACCTTATAACATCTCCCAACTCTGAAACAAAACTAATTGTAAAGATTCTTTCGAGTTTCCAGAGACACCAACATTAGCACAAAATCCCCAAAACTCTAAACTCATATTATCATTCTCTCTCTCGCGAACCCCAGCAAAGAAAGTGTTCAAACCATTATATTCCCGACTCCAGAGAAAACTTTAATTCTATGAAAACTCTACAAGAATTTAAATAAGTTCACAGACATGTCTCTCGGGTTATTCAAAGGAGGGGAGACACGTTTGAGAGTTGTAAGAGATGAAGTAAAAACATACTTTCCTCATACCTCTTGATTATCGTTCCTTATTTTGACACTGTTTTGTATTCATTATTCATTTGAAACGCAGATTCCATACATTTATTATGTTACAGTTTGTATACGTAAAAATAAATTTGACATGTATAATAATTTTATTTACAAGTGATGGCAAAAATAAAATTTTAACATATGTGACAGACAGTTTAATAATGGTCATATTTATATTATGTTAACACATTTTATTTCCTGTAATTCGTTACACTCTTAATAATAAGTATTCAAAAACAATCAAATGTAGATACTAATTTGTGAATATATTAATTGTTTATCATGGCTCAAAATACATAAGTTTCAATTTTGAAAAAGATATGTACTTAAAATGAGTACAATGGGTAAAAATGAATAAAAAGAGCAAATGCTTGCCTTCATAGGCAGCCTATATAAATCCCTGTTAATAAATGTCGACAATTACAACAGACTTGCCGGGAATTGAACCCACATCTGCTCTTAATTGAATATTTGTAATACAAATTTAATTAGTATATTTGTATTAAAATTTTAATTTGTATATTTGTATTAAAATTTAATTTGTATTAAAAATTTATTTTTATATTTGTATTAAAATTTAATTTGTATTAAAAATTTATTTTTATATTTGTATTACAAATTTAATTTGTATATTTGTATAAAAAAAAAAATGGATATTTATATTAAAAATGTAATTTGTATATTTGTATTAAAAATTTAATTTGTATATTTGTATTAAAAATTTAATTTGTATATTTGTATTAAAAATTTAATTTGTATATTTGTATTAAAAAATTATTTGTATATTTGTATTAAAAATGTAATTTGTATATTTGTATTAAAAATTTAATTTGTATATTTGTATTAAAAATTTAATTTGTATATTTGTATTAAAAATATAATTTGTATATTTGTATTAAAAATTTAATTTGTATATTTGTATTAAAAATTTAATTTGTATATTTGTATTAAAAATTTAATTTGTATATTTGTATTAAAAATTTAATTTGTATATTTGTATTAAACATTTTATTTGTATATTTGTATTAAAAATTTAATTTGTATATTTGTATAACAAATTAATTTCTTATTATACGTAAGTATACCTTTCAGCGTGTTGGTTGCTGAAACATTTAATTAATAACATTTAGATAACTTTGAATTTGAAGAAGATGGAAGTAAATATTCGGAACTCAAAGTAATATCGTCTTATGTATTAAAATTCCTACATTTTTGTGCTGAATAAAATTTGCACTTTACAGATAGAAATCGTTTAGTTTAGTATAACGTTCAGAAATTGTATTTTATTACATTTTCAAACATAAATATTTTAACTAAAAATAATTCAAAAAACATTGAAATAATCAATATAAACAGTATCATGTTTTTGTTTATTTTTCAGCTTCAAATAAAAAATAACAATCTTTATTTTTTTTAATTAAACCACTTTTTAAACGTTAAACAAAACCTCACCAGAAGAATATATCCCTTTAGGCTTCCCATAACCATAAATCCCAGAAGCAATTGAATAAGTGCAAGATGAATTAAGGACGCATTCTTGCATAAAACACATCCAGGTAATTAAATCCTGATTTACGCTCCACGTCGTCCAATCAAAGATTGCCGATCGTGACCAGTCAGCCAATAGGAGTTCCGCATTCGCCAAGGAGGCAAATCGCTCCTTAGGGGTAAGAAAAATCCTGGCTAAAATAATAATAACACACGGTGAGGTGTGGAAAAAGTCGAGGAGCATACTAATATGTTGATCTACTCAGGGATTGTGTGGGTTACACTCGGTAAAATAAATTTTTATCTTTCCGAAATGAAAGAAGTCAAGAGTGAAGAAAATATTGTTAATTGTATTATCATTGAATATATTTTAACGCAACTTGATATTTTTATATATTAACTAATATTCATTTGGGTGGATATGGTGTTTGGACAAATAAATAGTTTTAATTAAATGTGATATTGGTCGAAATTAAAAGAGTATATATATATATATATATATATGTGTGTGTGTGTGTGCGTGTGTGTGTGCGTGCGTGCGTGCGTGTGTGTGTGTGTGTGTGTGTTTTCACAATTTCGCCAAATAAGAGCATTTCGGAAATTTACATTTAATTATTTGTATTCGAATTTTAATATTTATATTACTTTAATATTTACTATTTTATTTTAATATAATATTATTTTAATATTTACTATTTTATTTTAATATAATATTATTTTAATATTTACTATTTTATTTTAATATAATAATATTTTAATATTTACTATTTTATTTTAATATAATAATATTTTAATATTTACATTTTAATTATTTGTATTCGTATTTGTAAATACCACGTTCTTGGATTTCTAGTTTTTCCAGCAAATTCATTCAATTTTTAACTTAAAAGGGGGACCCGAGCCCCAAAATCCGGAAAAATTGCTAATTTTTTTTTCTTGATAAAACAATGCTAAATAAACTTGAGAAGGTGTGTACAAAATTTAAAAATAGTAAAAAAAAAAATACGTTTTTTTATATTTTTATATACCATTTATCATCTTTCTACATACTTTTCGTCTGCAACAATCGTAATTTACCAAAATATTTTTTTTAATTATGGTCACGTTCAAAATGCTAAGGCGTTGTAAATAATTAACTTAACATTAAACTGTTAATATTTTTTTAAGCTCTAATATTTGTTTGATATACGTATGTATAGCTTTTTTTAAATTAAGTTATATATTATTTCTTTACAAATTATTAAACTTAAAAATTTGAATATTTTTTTGGTTTTGAACTCAAAATAAGTTTTTGAAGACAATTTAACCACAAATCTGCAAAAGTCTATATATATGTTTGTAGTGTGTACTTTGATGTTATTTAATCAATTAAAAAAGTTAAAAAAAACATTAAAAATTGAAAGAGGAGTAGAGTTTTTAAAAAACAATATTTTTAAGCTTAAAAAATGCAAAAAATAACAAAAATATTTTTTTAAAATATATTTTTGTTTTTGATTATTGTTCAGAAAAATATGTTCTAATAATATAAAAAAATGGTATTTCTGAATTCAATTATAAACAAATTAGGATTTGGGGCTCGGGTCTCTTAATAAAAATAACAGATTTAATAATATATTTGTCAAGTATAATGGTTTGAGATATAACTCAAAAACCATTTATTTAAAACTTATTAATATTAAAAAAAAACATAAACAAGTATTTTAACTTCCAAACACTTAAAATCATTTTACGACCCCAAAAATGGCTTGCGCATTTGTGGATTTAAAATCCCTACATGAAAACTTTTTCTTAGCATTTCTTCAACAAAGCAAATAAAATGTACTTCAACACTATTTTATGCCCCAAATTCACTCGAAGTACGTAACCCGATCTCGCTTGAGCTATTTATTCCCCTATATTTAGTGTTACTCGCATCACTCCACATCATAACAACAAAAAAGCTAAATCGCACCCCACATTACTACATTCCGACCACGAAACCTACTTAAACCGCAAGGAACTCAGGCTTTAAGAGCCTCCATTACATCACGAGTGCTGGGCTTCCTATTTCCGCCATTTTGTCAACTGCACAACAAAAAGCATCATTTCTTCTCGGGAAAGTGGCAGCAGCTAGTGGTTGCGAGACGCGTGACTTGAAATCTGGATGCTGCCGGATTCTGATTCTTTTTTTTTGGCCGGATAAAACACGATCTGGGTCCGGTGTGGGGTTACTCTTCAACATAGATTCTTTGCTGTTCGGTTTTTTTTTTTCACACTGGGTTTTTGAAGGTTTTTCGGGTGGTGTAATATTTTATTCGTGGGTTGTGCGGGATCGTATGAAATGCTTCCTTTGATAGAGGGTTCGTGGGTCATATGTATTTGATTTTTGGGGTTGTGGAACTCTTAAGGTATGTGTGTGGGGATACAGATTTGAACAAATATGATATTTTTTTGTAGATGTTTTATTTAATATGAAATATGTGTGTATGAGAGTGGGTAGGGGTTGGGGTACACTGTGACTCTGAATAATAATAAAAGAAAATAATATTTAAAAAATATTATTTTGGGGGGATTTCTCTGCCTAAATTGTATTTTTTAAATACTCCTCTGTCATAAAGTTTAATTTTAAATTCCAAAGAATGGGATAATTTTAAATAAAATACCTAAATTTAATGGAAGAGGCAGGTGATTCATATAGGACGGTACACTGTCGAGGTGTAACCCAACTTCCAGATTTGCTTATAAATTAAAAATACTTTTAAAAAACATAAATTTTAAATGCACAGCTATTAATTGGATTGTAGAATTTTAATCTAAAAATAAACACTTAATAATCACTATTTATCAATATTTAAAAATCGAACAACATACTTTAAATCATATTCTTTTTATAAATAAATGTAAAGTACTTAGTCAAAGAGAAGAACAAGTTACCAGGAAAACATCGGATCTTCATTGTTTCTTTTCAAAACGTGGGCAGTCATCATTGCTTGATACTCGTGGGGCAGTTGGGGGTAAAAGTTTTAAACTGTAATACTATAGGATGGGGGAATGTCGACCATGAATTTGAAAGAAGAGGTTCTCTGTTCGTAGTAAGTTTGCTGATAAACTTCAATAGACTGTGGAATTCACGATGGGGACGCGAATAAAACTGAATCTTCCAGCCATTTACATGAAGAATACTCCAAGGGATTTGTGTATTAGATGAGAACGTCAATAGCCCAATTGCGGCTGAAGGGGGCCGGGTTTACCATATTATCATAAAATACAACATTTGTTTATCGTCCAGACAAAAGGTTGCGGTGGGCCGCAATTGGAACTTTCCGGGGAGAACAACCAAGAGGAGGACTGCAGGTTGAAGAAGGACGCACTCCACAATACATCAGAATACTGAAGAAACGTGTTTTAATTGTTTTCAATAACTAATTTTAAGTTCATAACCTAACACACGTTCACATTTTTATGTTTGTAAGAAATAATTTTATATTTTAATGGGGGAGTTTCACGCCCTGAAGAAGAAGACAGGTGTTCCAAACGAACATGGATAAAAAACCACGACGCCGAAGAAGTTCCGTAGCATTAGCATGGAGCTTCAGTTCCTGTACTATAATTTTAAGCTTTTGTCATTAAATAATACACCAACATAGAAATATTTACTTCATACACTAAGATAGTACTCATCGTTTATGAAGTACTTTTTGTGTTGAAATAAAAGTATATTTCCGTATTTCGTAGTAATTCGAATTATAAGCAATTAAATACAGATATAAGTATTTCTGTATATAAATTTATTCATGTATAGAATAAAAATATTACTTGTTTGGAAAAACAAATATTATAAATAAACTTTTCCATAATTTCAAGCGTAGCGACTAAGCAAACAAAAGGAAAGTTGTATGTTGTAGGGAATATATACATATAAATTGGAACTATTAGTAAGCTTCCATCATGATACGTCTCGTGAAACTCCCGCATTAAAAAAAGCTATTTATACGTTTATAAAACAAATATTAAAGCTTCAAAAACTTTTAACAGTTCATATTTAAGTATTTTTTTACAAAGTCTTAACATTTTAAATGTGCAAAAATTAAAAAATATATATATTTTTGTGTAAAGATCGAATGTTGAAGACAAAAAATAATTAGACATATGATATATGAATACGTAAAAATAAAGTACATGTTCACTTTCTTCTATTGCTTTGAAAAAATTGTGTACGCACCATCTTAAATATGTATAGTATCGTTTTATGCCAAATTGTGTACGCAACATCTTAAATATGTAAATATGTATACTATTGTTTTATGCCAAATTGTGTACGCACCGTCTTAAATATGTATAGTATCGTTTCATGCCAAATTGTGTACGCGCCATCATAAATATGTAAATATGTATAGTATCGTTTTATGCCAAATATAGTTTTTCGGAAATTGACGACTGGGTCTCTTTTAATATGAAATCTATGTGGATAAAGGGGGGGGGGGGAGATGGTTCCAAAAATCTTTAATATAATTATTTACCTCCACATTCAATGAGGAGTTACAAATGTAAATTTGATCCATTGAATTAACATCGTATCAGAGCTAATCAATGATTCTGATCTTCAGGGCCTTTCCCAAAGGAATGGCCCAGTGAGACTGAACACTGATTACCTGGAATACTAAAGCTGCACAATGCATGATTGGCTTCGGGATCTTTTCCCGAAGGGAGGACCCGGGAACGTAACGCTGTAATTTTTAATTCTTTGATACGATAAATATATTATTTTTTTGATAAAAAACTAGAGGCGTCCAGTGTCGGGTTACTTTAAACTTAGGTAATTGGCTGTATTGTTTTTCACATTGATGTTTAAAAGGTTTTGGAATACTGTATTATTTGAGGGTTGTGTGCGTGTTTGAGTGAAATATTTACTTTGATGGTTGGTCTTCGTGTGTTCATATGTGATTTTGAAATTGTGGGACGTTTGAAGTAGAAAGTGGGGTTAGTATTTTGAATAGAAGGACATTTATTTTTGAGGGCTGATTATATTTTTTTATCTCTTTTGTTTGAATTAAAAAAATCTAAGATCATCGGTTCAATTGAAAACTTTGAATCTTGATCATAGGGCATTAAATAGGCGATGTAAAATTTAAATGAACATTTTTTAAAGTTTACATGTTTTATTATTAACATTATTCAAAGTTTTCATGTTTTATTATTAACATTTTTCAAAGTTTACATGTTTTATTGGTAACATTATTCAAAGTTTACATGTTTTATTATTAACATTATTCAAAGTTTACATGTTTTATTATTAACATTATTCAAAGTTTACATGTTTTATTATTAACATTATTCAAAGTTTACATGTTTTATTATTAACATTATTCAAAATTTACATGTTTTATTATTAACATTATTCAAAGTTTACATGTTTTATTATTAACATTATTCAAAGTTTACATAAAGTTTAAGAACACGTGTAAAGAACATTATTGAATCAGTAAGTCAATAAAAAAGTTAACAAATCCAAAAGCCCAATTATTTTATAAATATGATTATAATATATATATGCGGCTTTGAAATTTGATAGTTAACTGTACGCTTGAAAGTTTGATAGTTAACTGTACGCTTGAAAGTTTGAAAGTTAACTGTACGCTTGAAAGTTTGATAGTTAACATCAGTTAACGACAGCAAAAATTCAGCAAATTAACAAGTGTATTTAGTTTAAATATTAAAAATATCAAGTCCGTGTCCATAGCACATTTTGTAAAAAGTTGTATAGAAAAATTGTTTAAAAAAGTAAAATATACTGCCTGACTGTAAAACTTCTAACATATTATGTATAAAACAAAACACTTTTGGTATGTAATAAAAAGTTCAACACTAAAGGGCACACATATTTGGTCCGTTGATCAAACTTAAGAAAACTATTTAGAATGACCTTTCCTTACTTTCAGTACACACACTTGATACCCATCTAATGAATTTTATTACGCTATCCCCGTCACTGAAAAGTACTAAACTCAACTGACACATTGGATCTGTCATAAAAATAAATGACCCGTACAAAGACCGAACGGACCGTGGCCCCTGAGGCTTATCCCCTAAATGCGAATAACAACTTACACGTCATCTAATACTCCTTACTCGAGACGATGTCTACGCAAAGGATTTTGTCCAGTACGGGTGGAGTGTCTTGAGACGCTTTGAAACTCAACCCGAATGTGATTCCCAAAGCCCCGATTCCCTTTTAATAGATATTCCGGGCATGACTCTTGCTTAGTTGCGTTCAAATACTTTAAGATAAAAAGGGTGGTGGTGGTGTTGTGATGTCCGATCTTTCTTCGGTAATTGCACTGAGTTCTTGGGGTTAGATCGAAATGGTGAATGAGGATAAATAATTGTTTGTTGTGTTTAATTTTGCTGTGCATTATAAGGTTTTTTTTCTGAAATATTAATATATGAATTGTGTCTGTATTTATATTATGATAAATAAATGTACTGATTATTAAATTTTGTTGAATGAGAAAAAAATTCTAAACCTAAGAGGAAAAAAACTGCGTCGGCAATGATTCGTTATACTGAGTAAGATGCGCTAATATATATATATAACAACTTGTTACTGTCAGAATAAAGAAACCAACAACGTAATTTATGACAGTTTGGTTGTAAGAATTGAACATTTTGTGAGAAAACTGAAGACAAATCTTGAATGGGACGAAAATTAAATTAATCTGTTATTTGTCTCCCTTATTTCCAAAATGAATGAGAACAGCATGTCCTTAACTTTAAATAATATCGCGCTTTACTAAGTTTGTTCCCACAATAAATTCGTAACACTTATTATATTTATAATTTAAAAACAACACATATACTAGTACAAAAAAACAAATACGAATAACTGTGTTTGGAAAAGAACGCTCCCCTTTCAAATACGTTCTTTGCAAAGTGTTAAACTTATGCACTTTTTTAAAACCCCAGAATATTTTTCACCAAAATCTAAAATTGATTTCTATTATTGCATACTCGAACGGACCCATTTTATATATTAATAATACGTCCAATACAAAGTTCGTTCCCCTTACTTAAATGTCAATGGAATAACCTAGTTCCTTCTGAAACAATGCAAGTTAAACTTAAAATATTCTAATCGAGCTCTCCAGAGGACGATGTACGTGGAGCTAACGTCAAGGAAACGACGATAAAGTTTGAGCCCCAGATACTTCAATCTGACAGTTTTTCGATATTTCACCCTATCGAATCATTGAGGAAAAGGGGAAAACTTCTTTCTTAAAATGATTTTGAGATGAAAATGCTATTTGAAATTCTAATCGGAAAATATATATTTATGTCGAATGCATAAACAGTAGGTTGCTATTATTTGCCGATAAATATATATATTTGAAGATTTTTGTTAATTATAAATATTAGTAGTATATTCGTGAACATGAGTGTAACCTTCATCGGCGTATTAGTTTGAAAAACAGTATATTGAATATACATATATTTGTTTGTTAAATAAACACGAAAATTAAAAATTTATAGATTTATGTAATTATAAAGAAAACAGAACAGTAAAAGAGTAATCGATTTTGCTCGAATTACGTAGAAATGATTTAAGAATGTTTTAAATACAAATGCTTAATACATGCATATCTAAATCCCATATAAAAAATAGAAATTATTATTTAAACGTTTCTAATTTTGAAATTATAAATATTATTCTCTCTTGTTCCATTTTTGTTATAACTTTTAGATTAATGTAATTATTTTATTAAAATGTGTATATAATAGTAAACCTTGTATAACAAACAATAAGATTTCCACAATGTCTCGTTCTGGTGATGTATGTCAATTTTAATCTTTTCGCGTGGTGGTATATAGAAAATGTCACTTTGGGAGGTAGAACAATGAGTTCTCAATGGTTTATTGAAGAACGACTTTCTTTAAACAGGAGGCGTTAACTGCCTGACAGACGGATCATTAAAAATTCTCTTCGTTAAAGCAGGTGGATTCGCAAATGGGGGTAGGGTCATTTCATGGGATGAAAAACTGAAAAGCCAAGCTGAAGGTGATCTATTGAAACCATTAGTCACATGACCGAAACCATGCTATTATCTGTCCTGCTGCAAACAGCATACTTCAGACGTCAAATGATTTAAAAATTATTCCCCTCTCCTTGGTTAAAATTGCCCCACGCCCATCGCTATACCTGTAAAATATATGGAACAAATGCTGTCTCGGCCACCATGTAAAGGTTAACGTTGGTCATAACCTACATATCTTATACAAAACTATCAGTATATAGGGATTAGTATTTTAAAAGGATAAAGTTTCAGCTGGACCAATTGAAATTTTATAATTGAAAACGTGAGTGTAAGAACCAGATCGATCCAGATTTCAAAATTATGCAGGGCAAACGCAAACCACTGAAATTTTCTTGCATCATATAATATAAAAGTACAGTTCCTGTCCCTTATATCTCTATAACCATTGCTTAAATGTATCTAGTTCTTGAATCAGTATCCAGTCGATTTTTTTATAGAAACATGTAAAGATAATCACAAATCAGACGCCCATGTCTTCAATTGTTTGTATCCTGTTTTATATAAAAATATACTTGTGTATCATTCTGTCACCTTAAAAAATAAAATCGGTTTGAATATCTATTATTTATAACACGAAATGTACATTTTAGAACTATAATTATTTTAATAAAATATAAATAAAAGCCAACGTTTTGTGAGTGATTACAATATGTATATTTTAATAATACATGCATCAACATGTTTTTATTTGCAATTAAAAATATAAACGATAACACATAAATTATCAAATTCAAAAATAAATACCAACAATTCTTTCTGATCATTTGCTTCTCAAAAAGTATTAACTTATTTTGATTTTTAACTTATATGTCACCTTAAAAATAAAATCGTTTGGAATATCCACTATGTGTATGTCATGGAAGGTACATTTTAGAACAACAATTATTTTACTAAATGTAAAAAACCTAACTTTATATAAGTGAGTTGCAATATGTATAATTTAATAAAACACGACACAACATATTTTATTTGCATTTACAAGTATGAAATATAACAAATAAATTATCCAATTCAAAAATAAATACCAACAATTCTTTCTGATCATTTGTTTCTCAAAAAGTATTAACTTATTTTGATTTTTAACTTATCTGTCACCTTAAAAATAAAATCGTTTGGAATATCCATTATGTATGTCATGGAAGGTACATTTTAGAACAACAATTATTTTACTAAATGAAAAAACCTAACTTTATATAAGTGAGTTGCAATATGTATAATTTAATAAAACAGGACTCAACATATTTTATTTGCATTTACAAGTATGAAATATAACAAATAAATTATCCAATTCAAAAATAAATACCAACAATTCTTTCTGATCATTTGTTTCTCAAAATGTATTAACTTATTTTGATTTTTAAACTATCTATCTCACATCCCCCAGACAAACCTCTCCCCCAAATCCGCAACACTCACCATTTGAATAATCCAAAGAACAATACATCGTTCCGGGAATTGGTTTCCCCCCAAAAAGAAGACAGACGCCCCACTCGCTCTCCTAAGAATTACTTTACATTCACCATTCATCAGACCCGGAAAACCTTGAAACCGAAAAAGTAGAATCCACCCCCAATGCAAAACTCAATAACACCCCCCCCCCCCCACAAGTACGTGGGCCCAGTGAAAACGAGGTCATTTTTCACTGCCTTTCTCCCCCCCACCCTTGAAAAAGAATCGAATGCGAAGTTCGAGAATTATGTATCGTTTCTGGTGTGGGTCTTTGGTGGCTTGTTGATGCACCCCAGGAAAGTTGTAGATAGATTGGAGATGATGTATCGAAAAGATCCTCTCCCAATGGAGAAGAATTATCCGAAAAATGAATCGGAAACAAAGAGGGGGGATGTTTGTTGAGGTGATTCTTCAAAACATTGTTAGTGGTGATTTGTCATATTTAAGTTTTGTTTTTAAGTTATAGATTTTGAGGTCCCTTGCTGTGGATTGGTTCCTTGTTTTGGTTCGTTATTTATTCCGTTATTTGTTTGATACCATAAGCATAATTTGCTATGCATTTTACATGATATTTTAAGTACGTTTTTTTTATAGATGGTCATTATAGATAATACCAAATAATAATATTCTAAATCTACCGATGCAAAAATAACCACATGTTGAAAGTTGTGTGCAAGTTGAATTGAGAATAACGGCTCAAAATGCTCTCTTAATTATCTGACAGCGGTTTAAATGACTGCGTATTATTTGAAAGTATCTGCTATATGCAAATCCTAAGCCCCCGTTGCCAAGATCACATTGTCTACTTTTAGAACAAAATGTATTTAATTAACAAACTAACCGAAGATTTCATTTAAAATAAAATATAATAAATTAATAAACTTAAATTAATTTTACTTTTCTATCACATAAAAACAGATTTATAATTTAATTAAAGTATATTTTTATTACCTGGAATAATTTAAATAATATATGCTTATTTGACAGTTTAATAATATTTTTTCATTTAATTATTTAAATAAACAATATACTTTGTGTCGAATATATATATAAAATGAACCCATTTAAATATAAATTTTTCACATTCAATGACTATTATTAAATTATTCATATTAATGCTATTAATATTTAAGTCAATTTTCTTTTCATATTACAATGTGTAGGTTAGGGTGCATCAAACGCCCCATGTTTTTAAAAATTTCATGGAAATTGTCTGTCCCTATGTTATTTTTGTTCGAAATGCTAAAAAAGTAATATACGTAGAATTTTGTAAAAATTGAATAACATCTATGTGGTCCTCAAGTCCCAGGAATGTACAACAAAAACGAAAATTCTGAAAAAAAAGCATTGTGCGTAAAAAAATATATAATAATGTATACTTTAATAAAATAATGCAATTAAGATTGTTTTGTGACATAATAAAAGAATATATAATCATATACTATTAACTTTCTAATATCAATTTAAATCGTACAAGTACACTCAATTTAAACTATAGCCAATTTCGACCGTTTTCGCAGATTTCTCTGTTTTTGTCGATCTTGTTTGATGACCTACAGAACATGTTGGTTAGTGATCTTCATGTTTTGCTGATTCTATGAAATCAGTACTTAGCTTCACCCCTCATACTGCACAGTTGTTCACAACATTCAATGCTTGCAACTTTGTGAATGTGTGGTGAAGGATACAGAACTTGACCATTCTGAAACATCTTCTATGAAAAAATTTGAGTCTAGTTCAAATGGACAAAATAAAATCCAAGAATCCATTTCAACTGAATTAGAAATAGTTGTACTTACAGTGAGATTTTTGGGAAATTTAGGTTTTTCAAAATCCATACCATATCAACCTTGAAATTTAAAAGCAGTATCAGTGGAATTTAGTTTTGTAGCTAGCATTGTATCAGCGATAGCTTTTCGTTCTTGTGGTGGAACTTTGCTCCAAAGGACAAGTGGAACCATCTCTTCTGTAAGATACTAGCAGTAATGGTTTTCAAAAGCACTAATTGCACTTTCAGATATGATGGGATGGACAACCTTGTATGTTATAAGAGAACATAGCATTTGTAGGACATTCCAAAGAGATATTATGACAGAATCACAAGTTAGCCACCAGGTGCTGTAGGTGACAGTGGCAAAGTCACACAGTTTGACATGTTGTTGTGCCGGTAGGTAGTTGCTGATGCTGCTCAAGAAGACAAATTTTAATCATGTAGAACAGTTTGGCCATCCAACATGCTATGTGCAAAGCTCCTGGTCGGTTTAATTTTACTGCTTGTGTAATATTGGGAAAGTCAAGGTATATTAGACAAAGCTTTGTGAATTCCATATAATCATCTCTGTATTTTCCAGAATCGATGGCACATTTTGCTGCATCGATTGCACTAGCTTCAAGATAATTAACTATGCTTCTTGCTTGCACATTCACTGACTTTGGGTCATATGGTTCAAATCCACCATCATCTTGATCAAAATTGTTATAGAATAGTTTAAATAAGGTTATACCTAGTAACTTGGAAGCCCCCACCTTTAAGTCACCAAAACATGAGACAAAATGACTCCTCTGATATGAAGGCGGCAAGCTGACCAAAGAAGTTTATGTCCCAATTTATTTTTCTCTCTTGACACGAGCAGCAGTAACATGGCCTGTGTTGGAAGAAGTTGTGTCAAATATCATGTTCATAATTGTATGTACATTGCTAAGAAGTCAGTTGCTCATATTAGGTCGGCAATGATTGAGTCGCATTTACTATTAGTTCCTTGGGGATATGCAGGCACACCAAGAATCTTTTGCTGGTGAACGTTTTTTTATTTTTTACTTATTGGACATTGCTGTAGAAAGTTTTTTATTCCAATGCAGAGTTGCATATTTAAGAAAGCACCACTCTTACGTGAAAGCAGTTGAAATTTCCACTGCAACTTGCCTATTCTTGTTCCGTCTGTTGTTGCACAAGATGCTGCAATTGTACATATATCTCCTCCTAGTTTTGTAATGTTTTTGTACATGCTGCCTGTTGTCCTGGACTCGTAGCTAGTCGAAACAATATTAGGTTTCTGCATAATGTCGTATGGGATGAATAAACTCATTCCAGTTCTTTTATATCGATGATGACTTTGAGTACTTATTGAGAGTCCTTCAAAATCAAAGTTTTTGTTTTACATAATTTGTTTCACTTCGTTCATCAAAATCATCAGTAGATCTAATAATATAATTTAATATTAAATTGGAACTAATCTTTTTATTCACTTTAGCTGTATTTTTATTCTTTTAGAATTAAAAGTAGAAATAATCAAAATAAAAGTATAAAATCGATTCAGAACAAAAGTAGAAAATCCATTAAAAATGAAAACCACAAGTAGAAATAAACAGGAAATGTACTTTACTGTAAATTGTAAACAAAGCTAAATTTGTCACTAGTCACCTGAAATCAATGAATGAAGTCACCTGAATTTAATGTTAATATAGTTTATTAATATTAAATATTTATATGATCCATACTTTACTTCATTATAATCATTTTTCTTAAAATATCATAATATAATAGTTAAAAAAATATGAAAGAAATTAAGTATGAAAAATGCTGAATTTGGGGATTTTACTCGAAAAAAACGAAATTTCACAGTTGTTGAGGCCCCCCTAAAAGTGTTTATAAATCGAAAATATTTGGTATGTCAACTTTTTATGACTAATGGAACATTTTTAGATTGGGGACAAAGCGATTTTTTTCTAGAGGGGCGTTTGATGCACCCTAGTGTAGGTATATAAATAAAATTATTTAAAAAAATACTTAGCACATTAATAATTTTTGAATAACAAGTACGATGCAATTCACCATAAAATCATTTAAATAAACTGACGTGAAGAATTAAAAAAAAATAAGCATATGAATTAATTTTATATGTTTTACTACCAACAGGTTCAATCTTTGAATCTCCTTTTTAAGCATTTCTATAAACAAACACTAAATAATTTCCAATATTTATATTCGGTTACTATATTAGTTATTGCTTTAACATTTGCTGCTTACTTATTGTATCGTATCAGAGGATCTATTGATCCCCTCTCCTTCCAAAAATAATCTCGATTTCTTCAATATTTCCACGCCTTCAGGCAACAGACGGCAACTTTCTCCTCCTGCTGAATTAAACAGTCCCCGACTCGTGCGAATAGAGGAGAGAAGTTTGTGATTAACTCAACTCCACTCTTTTATTCGAGTTTGCTATTTTTTTTATGTTGTCGCTGCCCTCGTTTCGCTGAAATTGAAAAAAAAAATTCGGATTCAGACGTTTGCCCTTTAAGATTGCGAGATCTAAAAAAAAAATGGAAGTCGACGCTGGAGAGAGTTGTTTTCGAGTTTTACTGTTTGAGAAACGCTCATAACCAAATAAACGAAACTGGAAGGAAATGTATGCGCGATATGTGAGCAGGAAATTATTTTAAAAATAGGATATTGGTTATTCACTATATAAATATTAAAAAAATGTATGAATTTTACCACGTTCATGTAGTTTTGTTATTATAATGTTGTTATTATTACATGTTCTATGAGCAGGATAAGCAGCAACATATGCTAAACATGAAAATAAAAATATTATATCATAGTTACAGTAAAACGTTTACAAGGTATGTGTATTACTTGATGTGCATCGTTATAATATCACATATATATTAAAACGAAACGAGAAATATTTAGTTTGGAAAATTAAAGATATTTGCGAGTTTTCAAATATACTAGCAACAATACCAGTTCCTCGCAAGGGGATAAATAGAATAACGACAAATGCAAATATACGCACGCTCTCACCCCTCCCCCCCTCACCCACCCACACATACAACCACACACACTCCACCCCCCCACACATCCACCCACACAAACAACAAACAAACACACAAATAGACACACACACTAATACGCCATATTCCAAAAATTAATAAATACAAATTTTATATACTAAAATTTTTTGAAATATAATACTATAATACACAAACGTATTTATTTCTCCATGTTTCCATGAAATCAGGAACAATTAGCAATCATATAACGCCAATAAATAAAGAAGTTAAATGGCTAAATTAATTTGATATTTGTTAATTTAAATTAATAACTAAAGAAAAAAAAAGAATTTACAATGTGCCACATAGGAAATATATTTGAACTTAATCAGAATACTTAACTAACATAAGACAAGTGTTTTGTTTGTATTTATCATGTGCAGGATATTTAGATTTAAATAGTATTTTAATATTTTGTGTATTTTTCATTTTAAATACTTTTTAATTACTGTATAAATACTATTTAATCATAAGTATTACTAATACTAATATTTAGTAATTAATATTATTGTTTTAAAACTAATAATACTATTTAGTAATTATATTTATTAATAATATTTAGTAATTATATTTATTAATACTATTAATAGTATTTACTATTTTTAAATATTTACATTTACAGAGTAATAAAAAATAATAGTGTGCATATAACTAACAAAGCAGTGTTAATTATATTATTTATTTTAAAGATTTAATATTTACTGCAAATTATTTACGTTTAATGTTAACTTTTTAAAGTATTATATCAATTGCTAAATAAAACAATGGGCTTCCAAACTTTTAAAATCGGATAACCATACAAAATATTTATATTCCCTTGGTAACCCTCCAAACTAAAATATTTTATCAGAATAGATAATGACTAGAACAACCATTCCTAATCAACTCCAGTAAAAAAAGAAGGAAGATTGTACACATATTGGTCCATTATATTTAAAGGTGCTTATGCAGTAATTACTAAAACGCTGATCGATAAGCGAAGATATTCGAACTTCCACTAAGACAAATTCTCGGCCAAATAAAGAAGAAACATTGAATAAGGGAGCGCACCATTAATTCTAACCCTAGATAAGCTGGAATCGCTGGAGAAAACAAAAATTCGATAACAGAGAGGGAGAGAGATAAAACCAAAATATTTTATTTCTCCAGATTTGTTTTGATAGTTAGTTTCCAGATATGATTGTGTAGATTTATGGTTGCTATTGAAATATGCTTTGATATGTCTCATAAATATAAAACAGTTGTTATTTTTTTTAAAGTTGTAGAATTTGTTTTGTGCGTGTTAAATTTGAAGTGGGGCATGCTGTTAGGGTTTTGGAAATAGGGTTGAATTGTTTAGTGAGGGATATGTCTTATTTAACTACTAAAATGACATTTAACTTAATTGTACGGTATTGGGTTTATTACGAAGTTTATATTTAAGGAAAAAATACTTAAAAATGAGTACCTGAACGTACATGTTTTTCTTTGAGTACATTTGCATCGTAAATGAGCGATGACGTACTCAAA
This sequence comes from Troglohyphantes excavatus, assembly GCA_963932185.1. NCBI lineage: Eukaryota > Metazoa > Arthropoda > Arachnida > Araneae > Linyphiidae > Troglohyphantes > Troglohyphantes excavatus. The sequence continues at coordinate 57,043,075 of OZ010673.1, read as the reverse complement.
TTTAGGTAATCGTACTTTATCAAGAATGAACAGTGGGATTAAATATAGCTAATCTCAGTTATTGTTCAAGCCATCTTAACAAACTGACCTGACAAACTTAAAATAGTTGTTCAGGAGATGGTTTTCCACATTATTTGATGGAGTTTGCTTAAATGGAAACTGAGTTATTTCAATTCTATTATCTTGCTTCCCATTCTTTTACTACACCTTTTTAACATATCTTCTGCATATAACTTCTTCACGTCGCCCTAGTAGCTTTATGGATAAGGCTCTGCACAGCAGTGCCTGGAGATCTGAGTTCGATTCCAGGTAGGTAAGGGGAAAGAGCAGCTGCTTGCCTATATAGGCTGCCTTCGATATTTATTGAAACTGATTTATTAAGGCAGCCTATGTAGGCAAGCAATTGCTCTTTTTCCTCACTGTACTGATTTTTGGTTCATGTCTTTTTTAAAAATGAAACTAACGTATTCGGAACTATGATAAGCATCGAATGTATTCAAAAATGATTATATTTTACTTAATTTTGAGTACCTATTTTTAACAGTGTATGTTTAAGAAAAAAAAAGTATGTGATCCTCTTTCTAAATTGTGAGTCTGAAATTTTTGAAAAAATCCATCAGAGACTTCAATATTGAAACTCAACATGAATAATAAATTCTTATTGTGAAACATTACTGATTTACGATGTTTTTATTAAGGCGATTGTATCCGGTACTGTAATAAAAAGTCAGAATGTTTTTCTTCTTAGTCTCTGAGATGATCTGATCATGGGCACTATTTTTCTAATATCATAATTGTATGCTTCCTGTAGCATACCCACTGAGCTCAAATAAACGCTGGAGCGATGAATACTATTGTGTAAAATGTAATTTATCGTAGCATGCAAATGGATACTGTTCGAAAAATAAAGTTAGGGAAACATTCCACCTTGTATTTTGGACCGTTAGTCGTGTTGCTTCGTTCTGCTCAGTATTTTATAAATTAATTCTTATTTTTTTGTTTCTTGTAAGTAAGCTATTATATCAAATGTGCAATAGTAAATGTGCAAATTTAATGTATTTTTTAAAATAAGAAATGCAGTTTTTAAACAACTATTTAAGCACTTCATCCAATGCCAAACACTATGCGAAAGGACTATATTCTTCTTCCAAAGGGTGTAAAAGGACACAAAGGGGTGTAAAGCAGTCGCTTACGCTTAGTCTTCCATCCAGTAACTACTTTAGCTCAGTGAAATACTTAAATATACTTTACATGTATTTTTTTTAAAATCGATTTATAAATTTATGTAAAATATTGTCATATTTTTAATTACATTTTAAAATGTTTTTTTTTTTAATTTGCATTTTAATAAAATTAAAAAATATATATATTTAATTTTAAGTTGGGTCCTTACAAATAAGGGTATATTTAATCGGAGGAGAATATTTAAAATATAAAAATATAAATATATAAAATATATATTTTTTTTAAAATCGATTTATAAATTTATGTAAAATATTGTCATTTTTTTAATTACATTCTAAAAATGTTTTTTTTCTCTAAATTTGGATACTAATAATTTAAAAAAATAAATTATATTTAATTTTAAGTTGGGTGCTTACAAATAAGACTATATATAATCGGAGTATAATATCTCAAATATAACACTCTGATTTTAAATGTAAAATATATACATGAATTATAGAATTTAATATAGAAAAATGTGTTATAGTTTTCTTTTTATTATTGCAAAACGAGTCAGATTGATTGACTAGTCTTTAAGTCTATATTCTCCTTTGATTACCACTACAGAAATTAAAGTATTTTTTATTTACATGATTTTATTTTATTTTTTATTTTGAAAGTATATCTTTTATAAGGTATATATATTAAAAAATATGTTTCAATAGAAACCGTTTTTCTATAAACTTTTTATTTCAAATATAACATATCAAGTTTTTAAAGTTCTATACAGTTCGTTTTATAATATATATATATATATATATATATATATATATGTGGCATATTTCTGCATTTGTAGTACATGATTTTCTTATAAAGACCGTATGTAGGTTTTTAATTTTGAGAAAATTACTAATATGAATGTTTATATAATGTTTATGATTTTTGAGCTTATTTAGATTATTTTATTTTCGCATATACGACTTTCGTATTTAATATATTCGTATTATATATACATCGAGGTGAACCATTGATTTGAGATTCTTTGAACACTATTGTGCATTTTATATCTTTTGTAGTAGAATATGTAATAACTGTTTTAACTTCATAAATTCTTAAAAATATGCTCCAAAATTTTAATAACATCAAAAACACCATTTTATTATATCCATTTATTATTTTTTTAAAATATTCTCCCCATCACTACAGACTTATTTATTTTTCTTTGTTCCAAGACTAGGGTCAAATTCAATTTTGTTCCTTGAAATCTGAACGAAAAAAAATATAGATAACCATAAAAAAATAATGTTTTTCATAAAAAAAAAAACATAAAAATCCGTAGGTATAAAAAAACACGCTCCGTCTCCAGCCTAAAAAAAATCTAATTGAAACTTTTGAGAAGAAAAAAACGAGTGTAATCTCCGTGTGTTTTCCGAAATTTTCAATATGAAATAACCGCTCAGCTAAACATTAAGTAAAAAATATATATTATAATGAAATTCTCTGTCGCAGCCAGTTCGGAGAAAGTAAAAGTATCATGGGCATCAGCGTTGCACTACCCGAAGCATTTTTCAAAGAAATAATTTCCTATCCGCTAATTAAATTTTTAAAACGGGTGATTGGATTCGCAGTATTTTGGGATTTTAAGTTATTTGGGGTCATGTGCCCTATCCATCTGTTAGGATCTAGCCCCAATTAATATTCATTGCATTTTTTTAATAAAATTAATTACGTATGGTTCATTATGCTTTTAACGAGGGATAACTAATATGTTTTTCACTTTGTATTAAATATTTTTTTAAAAATATGAATGCGATTTACAGATTTTACCGAACTGTATATCGACCATATATATTCATTCGAAAGTGTAGATCATTTATAAACATTTTGCACACAGCGAGTCTTATCAAGTGAGGTCTTAAGATCCTGCGTTAAATAATATGTATTCATTGCATTTTTAATGTAACTACATATGGTTCTTTATGATTTTATCGAGGAATCAATATTAATTTTTTCACTTCGTTTCAAATTTTTAAAAAAAATACGGATGCGATTTATAGATGTTACCAAACTGTAAATCGATAATATATGTTATTTCTATAGTATAGATCATTTAACGCCTCTTACACGCAACGAACCTTAGCAAGTAAGATTTAATATATTTCACTAATTTATATTCATTGTATTTTTTTAATAAAATTAATTACGTATGGTTCATTATGCTTTTAACGAGGGATAACTAATATGTTTTTCACTTTGTATTAAATATTTTTTTAAAAATATGAATGCGATTTACAGATTTTACCGAACTGTATATCGACCATATATATTAATTCAAAAGTGTAGATCATTTATAAACATTTTGCACACAGCGAGTCTTATCAAGTGAGGTTTTAAGATCCTGCGTTAAATAATATGTATTCATTGCATTTTTTTAATAAAATTAATTACGTATGGTTCATTATGCTTTTAACGAGGGATAACTAATATGTTTTTCACTTTGTATTAAATATTTTTTTAAAAATATGAATGCGATTTACAGATTTTACCGAACTGTATATCGACCATATATATTAATTCGAAAGTGTAGATCATTTATAAACATTTTGCACACAGCGAGTCTTATCAAGTGAGGTCTTAAGATCCTGCGTTAAATAATATGTATTCATTGCATTTTTTTAATAAAATTAATTACGTATGGTTCATTATGCTTTTAACGAGGGATAACTAATATGTTTTTCACTTTGTATTAAATATTTTTTTAAAAATATGAATGCGATTTACAGATTTTACCGAACTGTATATCGACCATATATATTAATTCGAAAGTGTAGATCATTTATAAACATTTTGCACACAGCGAGTCTTATCAAGTGAGGTCTTAAGATCCTGCGTTAAATAATATGTATTCATTGCATTTTTAATGTAACTACATATGGTTCTTTATGATTTTATCGAGGAATCAATATTAATTTTTTCACTTCGTTTCAAATTTTTAAAAAAAATACGGATGCGATTTATAGATGTTACCAAACTGTAAATCGATAATATATGTTATTTCTATAGTATAGATCATTTAACGCCTCTTACACGCAACGAACCTTAGCAAGTAAGATTTAATATATTTCACTAATTTATATTCATTGCATTTTTTTAATAAAATTACTTATGGTTGATTGTGATTTTAACTAAGAATAACTATTATGTTGTTTTCACTTTGTATCAAATATTTAAAATAAAAAATACGGATACGATTTACAGATGTTACCAAACTGTATATCGATCATATATATTATTTCTATAAAAAAGATAATTTTTTCACCTCTTACGCGCGACGAATCTTTGCAAATCATGTATTAAAAGAAAGAGAATTTCCCGCAGTACAGAAGAATTGTATGTTCAACTTATAAATAACAAAGGTTTACTTAACGCGTGAATTCGGAACAATAGGTCCCGAGTTCCAGTCCCAACGCCGGGCCAAACCGCTAGTATAACATATTTAAAGTTTAAATTATACCTATTAGATCATATAAATATGTCATATTGTTACTTATTATTTCAGATTGAGGACAATTATTTTTCTTTTTACTGTTCTTTTGTCATATATTTGCACTCTATCGTTTACTCGAAATGTAATTTGTTAGGTATTATTTAATGAGAAATACCTTCCAATCTGTTCTTATTCATTTTGTAACTAACATAATAACCTTTCCAAAGTGAAATGTTGTATTCTGTAATGATATTTTACCAAGTATGTTATTTTTCCAATATCAGAAGAGTTTAGGAACGTTGGGACACTGGTTGATTTGATACGCTTTCATTATTTCAAATTGGGAGCAGTGAATATATTAGTTTGTCTACTCATAGATGGAACTGCAATATATTGTTACCCTAGAATTATTTGGTGGTCCTTTGTCAGTAAACAAGCTATTTATTTACGAATTCTGATTTAAAATTATGACGAATGTCAATATTCAAAATATGTTATGAGTACTATTGCATCCTAAAACTCATTATACTCGATATAACATACCAAAAGAAAAACATTACACATTTTTACCAAATAATTTATTTATTTTCGTACATTTCACTTTACACTCAAACATGTTTTTGTGCGGTCTTTTTTTTGTATGGTATTTTTTTGTGCGATTTTTTTTTGTGCGGTATATGAAAATTTCATTCAAATTGGAACATAATTGATTATCTAGCTACCGAGACATATACAACCATGTAGTGAAATAACAGTCGTCCCAAAAACTGATCACTGACTACATGGTAACTGATAAAAAGTCAACTCTAAACGAGTGCGAGGTAGTATCTTCAAGTGGCGAAAGCGATTTTGAACCACGTTCGCGTATTGTCAGACTATGAAGGATAATTGTTATACGTTTTGAAAAGTTTTGTATGTGTAAAATAAGTACATATGTAAATAAAATATTTAAAAATGTTTGCATGTGTATTTTTTAAATAAGATTCCAAAATGTTTGGGGAGATTCCAAGTAGCTGTCAAGCCTCGTGTCTTGATTTCGTTTAAAACAGCAATTCCTAGTTATTCCGTAAGATTTAGTGAGTTATTTTCTATGTGAGACTTTTTTATTCGGTCCCTACCCACCGTATAAAAAATATTTTTTAATTGTGTTACGAAAACTATTTTTTATAGCTACTCGTAAAGTTTTGTGCGAGTTTTTTTATGCGTTTTTTATACGGTCCCTATCCACCGCACAAAAACAGGTTTGAGTGTACATTATTCGATTTGGAGCTGTCTTAAACTCACCCCTGTCGATACAAAAGTCAAGAAACATAATTCAATGGTCACATCGCAAATACTCCTTTTTTTATATCTTACGATACTTCAGAAACATTGGTTTGATCTCGTATGACATGGACATTGTTTTGATATATTTTGTGTCACAAATGTGTCTCTATATTCAAGAAATACAGTTTGGAGATATGTTAATGTAGAGGCATCCGACTGAGACTGATAAACTTACAGTTTGGCTTTTATTCGCATCGCTAAGATTCCTTTGAAATATATTTTTTGGATGTACTTGACATACAAAAACAAACAATAAATTATTATACTTAATAAATTAGTTTTAAAAAACGGAAACTGATATTTCGTGTTCGCCGCCCAGTAGTCTAATTTACACATGTGACGCCATGTGACGTAATATACTATGCGCTTTCACAAATTACAACTTTCTTCATAAAAAAAAATATGCTCATAAAATATCCGTCATATTTAAGTTCAATAACGGGTGAATGTACAATTTCTAACCAACTATGACTAATTTCCGACCAGCTATGACCGATTTCCGACCAACTATGACCAATTTCCTTGCAATTGTGACCCATTTTTGACAAACTACTGACTAGGTATGACGAACTTCCGACGGACTATGACCGATTTCCGACCAGCTATGACCAATTTCAGACCATATATGACCAATTTTAAATGAATTATGACCAATTTTTGCCCAACTATGACCAATTTTGTCCAGCTATGACCAATTTCCTTCCATCTATGACCAACTTCCGACGAGCTATGACCAAGTTCCGACAAACTATGACCAATTTTCTTGCAGTTGTGATGAATTTTTGACCAACCGTGACCAATTACTGAATAGCTATGACGAACTTTCGACGGGCCATGACCGATTTCCGACCAGCCATAACCAATTTCAAACAATATGACCAATTACAAATGAGCTTTGACCAATTTTCGTCCAAATATGGTTAATTTTCATTCATTTATGACCGTTTTTCATCCAGCTATGACCGTTTTGCGTCCGGCTATGACCAAATTCCGACCAGCTATGACCAGTTTAAGACAAGCTATGACCAATTTTTGATCAATGTCAAACGTGTGGCTACTGAAATGATACTATTCTAAAAAATTAAAATTACCTAAATTTTGAAAGACTTCGAGTAACGTTGTTTGAATGGACTTTTAAAAACATATGCTGTTAGTCTTAAATATTTTTCCCAAATGGTCAGTAACCGGTATGTGGCTGGTAACTGGTACATTCAATTTATATAATTTTGATTTGATTTTCATGTTATACTTCAATTTTTCATAAAAGTGTAAAAAAAAAAATTTGGTACGCTAACATATATCTTTGTGCCCTTCATTAAACTGAAGCATATGCTGTATTAATAATAAACATTTACTCAATTTAAGTAAACACACTTATATACAAATCTAACTTTTATAAAAAAGGAAGTGTAATCTAAATGGTATCAGGGAAACTACCATTTTCCTTCAAGTCTTTCGATTCAGAAATATGAAGGGGAAAAAAATCGAAACGTAAACTTTTTTCAGAACTTCTTTTGATTCAATAACATTTTTATATATCCAGGTTTTTTTTCCTTCAGTCGGTTTCTTTTAAACTCTGAAGAGAAATAGGGGAAAGAAACGGAATTTCTTTAGCGCCTGGTAACTCCGTCTACTGAAATCTACCCATCTACCAAGAAAACAGAATACTTTTGAATGGAAATTCAAAGAAAAAAATCGCTTTCATTGTGTTGACATTGCAAGGAACTCAGTGTAGATAAACTCTAATAAAAAATAAATGTGCTCTATATCTTTTAAGGCAAACAGGAAAAAAATTGTTTCATGTTTAATAACTTTTAAACTCTTTTAAACTCTGAAGAGAAATAGGGGAAAAAAAAGAAACGGAATTTCTTTAGCGCCTGGTAACTCCGTCTACTGAAATCTACCCATCTACCAAGAAAACAGAATACTTTTGAATGGAAATTCAAAGAAAAAAATCGCTTTCATTGTGTTGACATTGCAAGGAACTCAGTGTAGATAAACTCTAATAAAAAATAAATGTGCTCTATATCTTTTAAGGCAAACAGGAAAAAAATTGTTTCATGTTTAATAACTTTTAAACTCTTTTAAACTCTGAAGAGAAATAGGGGAAAAAAAAGAAACGGAATTTCTTTAGCGCCTGGTAACTCCGTCTACTGAAATCTACCCATCTACCAAGAAAACAGAATACTTTTGAATGGAAATTCAAAGAAAAAAATCGCTTTCATTGTGTTGACATTGCAAGGAACTCAGTGTAGATAAACTCTAATAAAAAATAAATGTGCTCTATATCTTTTAAGGCAAACAGGAAAAAAATTGTTTCATGTTTAATAACTTTTAAACTCTTTTAAACTCTGAAGAGAAATAGGGGAAAAAAAGAAACGGAATTTCTTTAGCGCCTGGTAACTCCGTCTACTGAAATCTACCCATCTACCAAGAAAACAGAATACTTTTGAATGGAAATTCAAAGAAAAAAATCGCTTTCATTGTGTTGACATTGCAAGGAACTCAGTGTAGATAAACTCTAATAAAAAATAAATGTGCTCTATATCTTTTAAGGCAAACAGGAAAAAAATTGTTTCATGTTTAATAACTTTTAAACTCTTTTAAACTCTGAAGAGAAATAGGGGAAAAAAAGAAACGGAATTTCTTTAGCGCCTGGTAACTCCGTCTACTGAAATCTACCCATCTACCAAGAAAACAGAATACTTTTGAATGGAAATTCAAAGAAAAAAATCGCTTTCATTGTGTTGACATTGCAAGGAACTCAGTGTAGATAAACTCTAATAAAAAATAAATGTGCTCTATATCTTTTAAGGCAAACAGGAAAAAAATTGTTTCATGTTTAATAACTTTTAAACTCTTTTAAACTCTGAAGAGAAATAGGGGAAAAAAAGAAACGGAATTTCTTTAGCGCCTGGTAACTCCGTCTACTGAAATCTACCCATCTACCAAGAAAACAGAATACTTTTGAATGGAAATTCAAAGAAAAAAATCGCTTTCATTGTGTTGACATTGCAAGGAACTCAGTGTAGATAAACTCTAATAAAAAATAAATGTGCTCTATATCTTTTAAGGCAAACAGGAAAAAAATTGTTTCATGTTTAATAACTTTTAAACTCTTTTAAACTCTGAAGAGAAATAGGGGAAAAAAAGAAACGGAATTTCTTTAGCGCCTGGTAACTCCGTCTACTGAAATCTACCCATCTACCAAGAAAACAGAATACTTTTGAATGGAAATTCAAAGAAAAAAATCGCTTTCATTGTGTTGACATTGCAAGGAACTCAGTGTAGATAAACTCTAATAAAAAATAAATGTGCTCTATATCTTTTAAGGCAAACAGGAAAAAAATTGTTTCATGTTTAATCCATCTTGAAACCTTCTAAACATCTATCATATTTGTGCTAAATAAACGCACTAAACTTCTCCTGAAAGAAACACAAATTTTTTTAAATAAAAATAATAAATACGGATGATGATGCATTTCTGTTATGCAAATAATATGAAACTATGGTTTAAAAAATGAAAATAATAAATACGGATATTTATGTTGATGCGTTTCTGCCATGTAAATAATGAAACTAGGTTTTAAAATGAAAATAGTAAATACGGATCTTTATGTTGTTGATACGTTTCTACCACGTAAATAATATGAAACTAGGTTTTAAGGGGGTCCGATACCTTCGACATTTTTTTCTTTATTTTTATACTTGTACAATCCAATTTTTTTTCTCTTTCTAAATATGCATAAAAAACCATTTTAAGACGCTCAATTTTTTTTTAAATTGCACATTTATTTTTAAATTATTAATTAAATTAATTTTTTAACAATTTTAAAATTCCTACTCCTTTTTTGTTTTTCAATATTTTGAAGCAATTTTTTTTATTTAAGATTTTGAATAATATTTAAATAGATGTATGCATTCAAATTTTGATTCATATACATCACTTTAAAAAAATCAAATATATTAGAAATTTTGGAAAAAAAATTGACGAAAAAAAATAAAATTCCATTTTAAGTGGTTTTAAAAAACAAACTATGGTAAAAATAGGAAATCTGAATGCATACATCTATTTAAAATATATTTATCTTGTTATACACACAAAAATTATGATTTTAAGTATAATAGTAAAAAAGCCTTAGCATTTTTAGTGTTCATTAAATTTCAAAACCACGAACAGAGATATTTGCTTTTAAAGTTTACATATGATACAACTATGTTATAGGAACACATCATTAAAACATTCATAACTAAAAAAGTAATAGGAATTTTTTGAAGCAGTTTTTTGTGAGTTATTAAGATAAGTTTGAATATTATTTTTTAAATATAAAAAAAAAAATGACTTTTTTTGCGAATTTTGGGTATCGGACCCCCTTAAAATGAAAATAATAAATATGGAAATTTATGTTGATGCGTTTCTGCCCTGTAAATAATGAAACTAGGTTTTAAATTAAAATAATAAATACGGATATTTATTTTGATGATGCATTTCTGTCATGTAAATAATATGAAACTATGTTTTAAAAAAATGAAAATAATAAATACGGATATTTATGTTGATGCGTTTCTGCCCTGTAAATAATGAAACTAGGTTTTAAAATGAAAATAATAAATACGGAAATTTATGTTGATGATGCATATCTGCCTTGTAAGTAATATTAAACTAGGTTTTAAATATATATATATATATATATATATATATATATATATATATATATATATATATATATATATATATATATATATATATATATATATATATATATATATATATATATATATATATTTATATATATTTATATATATATATATATATATATATATTTATATATATTTATATATATATATATATATATATATATTTATATATATATATATATATATATATATATATATATATATATATATATATATATATATATATATATATATATATATATATATATATATATATATATATATATATATATATATATATATATATATATTTATATATATTTATATATATATATATATATATATATATTTATATATATTTATATATATATATATATATATATATATTTATATATATATATATATATATATATATATATATATATATATATATATATATATATATATATATATATATATATATATATATATATATATATATATATATATATATATATATATATATATATATATATATATATATATATATATATATATATATATAAGATGTTTTTGCCTGCACTGTTTGATAATCATTTGTTCTAAACGTTGATTGGTATCAAGGTATCAGATACCTGTTAACAATATATTTATGTATGATGTACCATAGCAACAGCACTTTTGCTATTTATGCTTTAAAAAAAAGGATCAAACTCGTCTTCGAAAAAGCATCGAGCTCGTATTAAGATTACATTAAAAGATTATATTAATATACATTACATTAAGAAAACATTATTTAATAAAAACGTAGTGGCCTTTAAAAACGCAAAAACAATTATTATTGTTTTTTAATGTGTTTTTTATTTGATTATTGTTTAGAAAGGGATGTTCTAACGATAAAAAAAATTTATTACTGAATTCATTAATAAAAGTATTAGTATTTAGTACTCGGATCTTATTTAAGTTATCTGAATAATGAAAAGTTGTGTTTTTAAATAAATAATCTTAATATTATATCATTGTATTTTATATTATTATGTGACATTTAATAATAGTTCAATACCCAAAGTTGTTATGGGCAATTTATTTCCATATATTAAACAATACTTTGGTTTAATAAATACAGTTGAATTTCGACAACAACAGGAATGTAATATATTTTATAAATAAACTAGATGCATTTTAAGGATTTTCAAATTGAATTATTAACTTTTAGAAACGTAAACAAAATATTCAAGGCATGAAAATCAGTTTTAAGTTGGTATGCAAACTAGATATGTTAACTGTAAATATACTATAATATATATATTCTAACAAACCAAGTAATTGAAAATACTTTTCTGTCAAACTAAGTTTAATTTATACATGGATATATTCCTTGTTGAGTAAGTAAAAGTCTGAATTTAGTTGGACTTTCAGGTTAATTAAGTTCAAAATTGAACATTGTGAAGTGTAGGAAAGATTTTGCATTTATACACCGACTACAAAGAACGCCGCGGCATAAATGTAATCAACATTTAAACTTAAATTTGATATTCTGGTTTAATTTGGCATACTATTTGTAATATTTTAACTCATTTGGTGGGAAATAAAGTAAAGTGTGATTAACAAAATGTGCATGTTAATTAAAACTGAAGAACATTCTCGGATGAGTGGATTGGTTTTACATACTTTCATTAAGGAACATGAGCATTTGCACATTTAATGTGTTTATATTTTGACGGGTTATCTTTAGTTGGTTGTTTCAGTTTTTAAAAACCACTTGAATTTTTGTCACATTTTTATTGGTATTTAGAATGTAGCACATTCGGAAAATGTCGGCATATTTGGGAAAAGTAAAAGTTGTTTTAACCATTTACCAAATGATAATTTTAATTTTGTATTCGTAAATTAACTCATTCAGGATTGGTGTCCGTTGTAGCCGGCATCAAATTTCGACCTCTACACTTTACCAGCGCTTTAGGTTTGGTTTCGTTAGATTTGTTTAATTATCGTCGCACTAGAGCTGCACAGTGGACTATAGAAGACGGTTCGGGGCCTATCTCGAAGGAAACACCAGGGAACGATGCCTCGTATTTTTTAACCATGGTCAGATGGCGAGGACAACACCTGAGCTGGCACCCGACGCCATCTCAATATGCGTCAGGACATTGGACCCCGATCAGATTTATCGTGCACCAGTCCCGTATACACGCTAGTATAATATATTGGATGTTCTGGACGACTTTCTAGTATTTTTTTAGTGAAGCTGGCAACCCTTCGATCGCAAGATCACTACTTTTTTACTTTTCTTTGTCAAGTCCATCGCACGGATTCGAACCATCAATCCTCTAATTAGTAGCTAAACGCCTTATCCACTGAGCAACTGGGGCTCACCAACGCCTTAAAGTAATGTTTTACTAATTGATTATATACTTTCTGTAGTATAATCTTTTTTAAAAGTTTTTCTTAGTTTAGAAACTGGCAACACTGATATATTGTTGATGTTATGCAGGCTTTTCGGCGATGCAAAACGGAGAGTTTAAAATACATTAAAATAGCGTGTGCGTTTTAATTAATAAATATTGTTTTATTTTGTAGTGCATTTCGAAAATATAAAAACATTAATAAGTTAATAATTTAAAAGTGAAATTCTAAGATTAAAATTTGGGTAGTTTTAATTTTAAAAAAGATATGTTTTATAGCTTGGATTCAAATTGTCTAAATTGTTATATAAATTATATTTGTTACTATAGATTATCATATTTTAAAGTAAATATGTTTTTAAGGCAAATATTTCAAAATTCCGTTTGGAGGGTTTGATAATAAGTAAGCCCCCTACATAATTTACGAATATTGATATTGTATCGTATGATTTTAGAAACGTCAGTATTTTTTATTTAATGATTCTGTTCTTTACTAAATTAAATAGAAAACTCTGTTGACAAGTTTTTTTTCTAATATATTCTTTTAAATATGTTATCGGTTGGTATTGTTGGCTTTTAAAAGTTATTGTAACTAAACAAAATATGTTGATTATAATTAATTAAAGTAAAATTTTCTTTAAAGAATATTTAGTTAAAAGATGCTAATTGAACTAAACTAGCTGATGTTTATAAAAAAAACTTATTTACATTTCAGAAGCAAACTTTCAAAAAATGTTTTATTTCACATTAATGTGATTCGTTTCTTATATGCAAATAACTATTTCTAAATATATAGATCAATGGAGATATTATATATTTTGCCAGTTAATAGCAGTATAACCAAATGTTCTTCAGTAGTATAAAACAGTTTGTTTCAATAGAAAACTTGAAACAAATTTAGTGGCGTGGTAACCTATTTTTTATATCAGATAGTATAGTGTTGTGTATATTTGCTTTTATTTAATTTAAATTTTTTGAGGGGTCTGTGACAATTACTGCCTTATTTTGGGTTCAAATACAGTCAAGCACTTGTGATAAATATGACCCATCAGTGCAGGGAATATTTTGACGCGTTTGATCAAGGCATTTGTGGTGAGGCAATATCTTGCAATACCTGCCACCTCATGTTCCCACGCAAGTTCTCTTTTTTGGTGAGGAAGAAGTCCCATAATTTCTTATTCTGAGCTTTATTATAAAATATTTGAATGCAGGGTTAAACAACAGGACAAGATGTTTGGGAGATTTCGTGGCCATAAATTAATGTATGTAGCGTTTTCGCTTCACCTGCTTCCAATCAACGATTTGTGAGGAATTCTCACAATTCAGTGTCAATGCGACAAGATACGCCCTTACTCAAATTGACTAATTGGACAGGGACTGGTAAATCTAAGGGCGGACCCTTCAAACCTTACAAAACTCTGCTCTACACATCCCTCAGAGAGATTTCTTTGACACTCTTACTGCCGCCATCCAAAATAGACAATCTCGCTTTGAAGAGTTTGATCTCCTTTTCTGAAGGAAGTGTTAATCAACGGAAATGTAGCACAAAATACTTAACTTTAATGATATTTTAACTTAATAATTGTAATTAAAACAATCTTAACTCCATTCCCTATTTATCATCTTCCGATGTCCCAGAGGTCTTGCGAGTCTGTATCAACCTTATTTATTCCCACATTTAATAAACTTGTAAAAAACGACGAATGTCTGGTCTGAGTGCTCCTAGTGTAATTAAATTAGAGATGTTTAGCACTTTATGCTATTGAATCAAGCAGGAAAAAATCCGCCCAGGGTAATTTAATTGGTGAGTCACAGCGTAATGGTTAATATAATTGTTTACGATCACTCCAGCTTTAATCTTGATAGTAATAGTGATAGTATTATTAATGATAATTAAATGTAACAGTATTCAGTTGTCGACTTAACCCTTTGCACTCCGTTGGTACAGCTCAAGCGACAACATAACGACTCATTCTTTTGGTTCCCTGTTCTTAAAAATAAACGAGAACAGCATAATTTTGTGTTTAAAAAACAACGATATTTTTTTTCAACTCGTTCTTTTGCAGATCCAAAACACATTAGGTTTCTTTTTTTCTATAAGCATAACACATTCTAGGAAAAAGAACATAAGGATGAATAACTGTTCCGTAGAAAGAACGGAAAACGCAAAAAGTTCTTGTAGTGCAAAGGATTAAAATATACTTGATAGTTACTCGAGAATGGGTAGTGAGAGTATTTTTTTGGTATGAATGAGGGTTTTCTTACGTTTGATTTTGGGAACAGGGAATTTACAAAGACCCCGACCCAGGAATCTGATGCTTGAAGCCATGTATTTTCCAATAAACGTCCCACTTAAAAGCATCACTGTTCCAAACTACATCTTCAATAAAGCGCAGTAAATGATTACCTGTCAAAAGGGGAATGTCTCTTTTTGTAAGCCATATAGTTTTTTTAGAGCGTTTTTATTGTTACAGCCTCCCATTGCGAATATTTCGTCCCCCTGTTAAAAAAAGCCACTACATGAAGCAAATATCTTGTCGTCTAGAACCAGCGGTTCTCAGTCTGTGGTACATGTACCCTTGAGGGTATGTGGCGGTTCGGTTGGGGGTACACGGAAATAATAATGGGAATGGCGAAATACACCTGAAATAAAATAAATAAATGTAATTAATAAATAGTAAAATTAAAGTGATAAGTAAAATAGTAATAGTAATTAGTATAATAGTAATTAGTAAAATAGTAATAGTAATTAGTAAATTAGTAATAGTAATTAGTAAAATAGTAATAGTAATTAGTAAAATAGTAATAGTAATTAGTAAAATAGTAATAGTAATTAGTAAAATAGTAATAGTAATTAGTAAAATAGTAATAGTAATTAGTAAAATAGTAATAGTAATTAGTAAAATAGTAATAGTAATTAGTAAAATAGTAATTAGTAAAATAGTAATAGTAATTAGTAAAATAGTAATAAATATTAATAATAGTTACTAAATTAATAATAGTAATAAATAGTAATAGTAATAAATAGTAATAGTAATAAATAGTAATAAATAGTAATAAATAGTAATAAATAGTAATAAATAGTAATAAATACTAATAGTAATAAATAGTAATAGTAATAAATAGTAATAGTAATAAATAGTAATAGTAATAAATAGTAATAGTAATAAATAGTAATAGTAATAAATAGTAATAGTAATAAATAGTAATAGTAATAAATAGTAATAGTAATAAATAGTAATAGTAATAAATAGTAATAGTAATAAATAGTAATAGTAATAAATAGTAATAGTAATAAATAGTAATAGTAATAAATAGTAATAGTAATAAATAGTAATAGTAATAAATAGTAATAGTAATAAATAGTAATAGTAATTAGTAAAATAGTAATAAATATTAATAGTAATTAGTAAAATAGTAATAAATATTAATAGTAATTAGTAAAATAGTAATAAATATTAACAATAATTACTAAATTAATAATAGTAATAAATAGTAATAGTAATAAATAGCAATTAGTAATATAGTAATAGTAATAAATAGTAATAGTAATAAATAGTAATAGTAATAAATAGTAAAATAGTAATTGTAATAAAAAGTAATAGTAATAAATAGTAATAGTAATAAATAGTAATTAGTAAAATATTAATAGTAATAAATAGTAATAGTAATAAATAGTAATAGTAATAAATAGTAATAGTAATAAATAGTAATAGTAATAAATAGTAATAGTAATAAATAGTAATTAGTAAAATTGTAATAGTAATAAATAATAATAGTAATTAGTAAAATAGTAAGAGTAATAAATAGTAATAGCAATAAATATTAATAGTAATAAATAGTAATAGCAATACATAGTAATAAATAGTAATAATAATAAATAGTAATTAGTAAAATAGTAATAGTAATAAATAGTAATAGTAATAAATAGTAATTAGTAAAATTGTAATAGTAATAAATAATAATAGTAATTAATAAAATAGTAAAAGTAATAAATAGTAATAGCAATAAATATTAATAGTAATAAATAGTAATAGCAATAAATAGTAATATTAATTAGTAAAATAGTAATAGTAATTAGTAAAATAGTAATAGTAATTAGTAAAATGGTAATAGTAATTAGTAAAATAGTAATTAGTAAAATAGTAATAGTAATAAATAGTAATTAGTAAAGTAGTAATAGTAATAAATAGTAATTAGTAAAGTAGTAATAATAATAAATAGTAATATTAATTAGTAAAATCTAAAATAAAACAGAGTTTTTAAATGAATGAAAATAAATGAAAATAAACCCAAAATTGAAAATGAAAATAAACCCAGAATTGAAAATGAAAATAAACCCAGAATTGAAAGTGTTGCCAAAGAACAAAACTATTTCGTGTAATTAAAACAACAAGAAAGGGGAGAATTTTTGTCGGATTCGGATTTGGCAGTGAATTGTATATAGGACTGTATGGAATTTAATACAGGGAGAATCCTATCAACTTCTTCGGTGGAGTTGTTTAATAGGGCAAAAGTGTCGTCAACATAGCGGATCTAAAGGGAAAATTTTACAATAGTGAAAAGATTTTTCTCGAAATAATCCCTATAAATATATCAGTATGGGTGAAAGAGGGATTTCATAACTAAATCTTCCGTTTGTCAAAACTTTCCATTTGTCCAGTATTTCCCGCTTGTTAGCACACAATTGTTAACTCCAACCTATTAAGATAGTTTGTGTTACACTGTTAAAAATGTCAGTTCAACGATATACTATATTTAAGTGCAACACAGAGGTCTACACCATATTATAGTTGTATGTAGGTTGAACCAAAAATCCTTTATAAAAAAACTTATGTTTCACCGATAAGTGGTTCAACCGCTTTAACTGCATCTGAAATTTTGAATGTCGCTACATCAACAATACCTCCAAGAAAGACAACGCCGAACATGGGTCTCTGTGGTCCAGTAGATAAATGCGTTCAGCTATGAATCAGAAGATTCCTAGTTCGAGCTCGATCGGTGACAAGTTGTCATTTGCAATCATAGGGTTCATCATCGCCCTACTACAAAAATACTACTTTTACAATACTAAACATACTTAAATTTTGAATTTAATGCGACGTTATTCGTTTTGGTGCAACGTTTGACCACCAAACCATCTGTAGTAGCATCGTGAAATGGTTAAACTAAGTATTAAACGTTGGTTGAAGCTAAATAGGTACCAAAGTTTGGTGCAAGGTCGTAAAAATTATTAACAGTGTACTTGGAAAAAACTCAATTATGGGTTATTTTCATTCTATTGTGAACATATACTTTTCATTTCTACTGATGAAGGGAGATGTATATCCCAAAACAAGTTTAGAGTTCATGTATTTTTATTGCGCAGTTTTAACATTGCATTTGTATTCTTAACGCGGAATGTTCTATAAAAACGAGTTTCTATCAAAGTCGATACATTATTGTTCTTAAACGTGTCTTCACAGTACAATCATCCAACGCAATCACAAATAAACGACGCCCACTAACAAATCATCCAAACAATTACCAAAACAAACACAACAAATCCAACCCAGCACAATCCAATTCCCCCCCCTCATTCGGATCCCAGACTCGTCCGGACTGAATGCCAATTGTGCCACGCATCTGCAAGGACGCCCTAATTAAGTTGTCGAGGACAGCCACGATCACTCGTTCTCCTCAGTGTCCTCTTACCCAATGACAGACGACCCCTCATTCCTACCAACAAAACTCACGAAATATGCCCCCCCCCTCTCCATTGTCTTCGCATAAAAGACGTGCTACAAGGGATGATCTATGGACGTTCCTCGACCCAAGGACAGGCATTTAAAATGCGTTTCTATGGGGGCGAGACAGTTACTGAGGTCGTTTCATCCATGTTAAAGGGATGCCTTTTGGATTTAAGAGCCTGGGAATAAATGTCAACTCGATATATTAAAATTTTGTAATTTAGGGTTCCTCCTTTTCTCTGTAGGGTTGGAGGGGCCATTTACATCAAAAGTAATTCTTTTGGGTGGATGTTTGGCGAGTAAAAGGGGTTTCGTTGCCTTGTGGAAATAAAAGACGAGGCAGTAGAATTGTGTAAATTATGTCATTAATATGAACATGGGACTTATTTTACGTTTAATGTAGTTGTAGGAGTATTTATTTTAAATATATACCAATAATAATCAAATATAAAAGAATGCTTCTAAAGAAAGTACAGAAGAACTTCAATCGTCCGAATTCCAGTTCTACGGATCGTCATCTGACCATGAATCAAAAATATAAGGCATTGTTCCTTTGTCTTTTTCTCGAGATCGATCGGAGGGTTGCTAACGTTGCTACCAAAATACTAGAATGTCGTCCGGAACATCCACAAAAATTAACGCCCTGTATACTGGTGCACGTGATAATTCTGATCGGGGTCCAAAGTCCCGACATCTATTAAAGGCGTTGGGTGCAGGCTCAGGTGTTTTCTTTGTCATCTGACCATGGTTCAAAAATACGAGGCATCGTTCCCGGGTCTTTCCTTCGAGATAGGCCCCGAACCGCCGCCAATAGCCAACTGTACAGCTCTATTGAAAAGTTAATTAACCAAACCCAAACCAAACCTGGGTCTTTTTCTCGAGATAGACTCCGAACCGTCGGTAATAGCCCAATGTTCAGCTCTAGTGCGACGTTTATTAACCAAACCAAACCAGTTATACGGGTTGATTCGTGGATCGTTAATTATCCGGTTCGCTTTGAGAAAAAAAAATTAACAAAATCAATAATTTATAAGTTTCTTATCGGTGAATGATAAAAAAATGTGTATTCCATTTTAAATTACAACCATACATTACATACTAAATCAACATTCGCTTTTTTTTAATAAGAAATATAGCCATTTCTTGTAAATTGTCCGTATATTCGATTATCCGTATGAGGTCTGTCCACAATTGATTCGGATAATTGGACTGAACTATCTATATATTTGGATATTCGATTATCTGTCTGGGGTCTGGTCCCCATTTGGAATTATACAGAAATGTTGTCCCATACAGAAATGTTGTAAATAAGTTGTTGAATAATAATTGTACAAGTTAACTCTTTGTTTTGGGAATAGTTTGTGGGCATAAATACAAATTGTATATTAAATTCCTGGGAAATAAACACACATAATTAAATTACATATTATTATATTTTCCATTTATCTATGTAGTGAAACTTAATAATTTACGAAAAAGCACATTACATTAAACATACAATAAATCTTTTACGTTAAGTAGGCAAATATAAAGCCATTTGCCCATAATTTGCGAAAAAGAAAATAATGTCTTATTATGAGAGATACGATAATTATTGGGTTACTAATGTTTCTTGAAAGTGGTAAATAAATCAAAATACGCTGAGTGGCTTCTACGGGATGTGATTGTAGATACCACCTTTCTTGACATAAAATCCACTGTTAAACACTCACTAAAATTGAAATCGAGGTTTAAAAAACGATTTTTTTAAATAATTGTATGGTGGGGTGGAAGGACATTTTACAACAAAAAGCAGTAAAATAATATGTTTAACCCTAAAATAAAATTAAGACATTCTCAATGTAGAGGTTATAACTGTGTCCTTTTTTACCTTAATCCTTTAGTTCATATCAAACACCCCTAGTTTGCTGGAAATATAACAGACAATATTATGTTTTATCTTTACTTTATTAAAAGTAATGCTACATCAAATTATGTATTAGTACCCATGATATTTAAATGATTTGAAATGTGTTTTTTGCAAGGATTATGTTAAAGGAGATCCAAGCCCCAAAGTCCCCAAAAAATGCTAAATTTATTTTTCTTCATAAAACGATGCTACATATATTTAAAAAGGGCGTGTACAAAATTTCAAAACAATAAAAAAAACAGAACATATGATTTTTGAGATGCTTATATACCATTTACCATCTTTCTGCACACTTTTCGTCTGCAAACAATCGCATTTACTCAAAATATTGTTTTTACGTTCTGGTCACGTTTAAATTGCTAAGGCTTTATAACTAATCAACTTAACACTAAACCGTTAATAGTTTTTGAATCTCTAATATTATTTTATAAACGTATGAATAGCTTTTTTAAATTAAATTATAAATTATTTTGTTACGAATTATTATACATAAAATGTTTAATATTTTTTTGGTTTTGAACTTAAAATAAGTTTTTGAAAACTATTAAAATCTAAATCTGCACAAAAGTATATTCATACGTCAGTAGTACATACTTTGACGTTATTTAATCAATTAAAAAAAATTAAAAACTTTAAAAATTGAAGGAGGAGAAGTGTTTTTTAAAAAAGTCTATTTAATCTTAAAAAACGCAAAAAATAACAAAAATATTTTTTTTAAATATATTTTTGTTTTTTGTTCCGAAAAAGATGTTCTAATAATATAAAAAAATGGTATTTCTGAATTCCTTAATAAACAAATTATGATTTGGGGCTCGGATCTCGCTTAAATGAGACCCGAGCCTCAAATTCCGAATGAAATTGCTATTTGTTTTCGCATAAAATGATGCTGTACATATTAAGAAGTGTACAAAAGAAATATGACATGATTTTTTTATGTTGTTTATATATAATTTATGACCTGCATACCAACTTTTCATCTGCAACATTCGTCATTTACTCAAAATATATATATTTTTAAAACATTTTGTTAAATTTAAAATGATAAGGCTTTGTAAAAAAATACTTAAAACTAAACTGTGTATTTATGAAGCTTTAATATTTGTTTTTATAAACGCATGAATAGCTTTTTTAAATTAAGTTTTAATATAACGTTTTTACAAATTAATGTACATAAATAATTGATTATTTTTCAGGTTGTGATCTTAAATTAAGTTTTCGAAAACAAGTAAACACACATTTTTTTTCAAGATCTAATTATTTCGTCTGTAGTATATACCTTATTTAATCAATTTACTTTTTTTCAAATAATAAAAAATTGAAGGATGAGGTGTAGTGTTTTTTAAAAACGCCTATTTAGGCATGAAAAACGCAAAAAAGATATATTTAATTGTTTTTATACTTATTGTTCAGCAGGAGAGACAACAACAATGTAAAAAAATGGTATTTCTAAATTCATTAATAAAATAAAATAGAGTTTAGGGTTCGGGTCTTCTTTAAGGGAAACAATAAGTGAAATTATTTTTTGTCCTCGTCTTAGATTTTTACATAATCGTTTTTTTAATACTTCATCTCCCACATTGTCTTATTTATTGAATCATCCACCTCATTCATCACTATTTATCTTTTTAAATTACACAAGATTTTTACCTTTGCTTTAAAATTTAGTTTGTTTATGTGTAATTTTAGAATTTTAATGTTGGTTTAAAAATCTAATGTTTGGCGCAGCTTGGCCATATTTGGCCCTTGTGCCAATAAACCCCAACCAACCAACCAAGTAAAATTATTATATTTAAAATATCCCAAACTAACCTTGAGCTATTTGTATGTCTCCCTCGAGTTCTTTCATATCGTATGAACGTCGAATTGGGTAAGTTACTCCCTATTCTAAGCCCATTCGACCGACAAAAGAAACACAAAACCCACGCCAGTTCTCATTCTAAAACGATATGTTGGCACCCTTTCCTCCCCATTCCCATAATCTCAACAAAAGAAACATCTTTAGTTTACCCCGGAGATATATACCCAGGCAGGAAGCAATACAAGCGAGCTCACGTAGTCCAGGGGGGGGGGGGGGGGGGGAGAAGAACAGAAAAAGAATAGTTCGATTTTGCGAACGCAGTTTCGTTTTCTCCAGTTTTTGTTTACTTATATTAGTATTTTTTGCCTCTTTCTACAATTGCACGGGCCAGGGATTGGAAGAAAAAAAAAATATTGCAATTTCTGTTTCAACAATACGTTTGCTCATATCACGGTTGAACGCACCCATAATGTGTTGCCACTCATTTTCTACTAACTCTTCCCTGTAGTAAAAAAAAAAAAACATACGATTCCCGTGTTTCCGAGGATAATATATTTTTTTCGTGTTGTTTTGGGGGGTCTTTGGGAAGTCTAAAAGTTTGAGCAACTTCTGCTCAAGGAGTTGTTCGTATTTGTTTTTAGAGGTTTTAACGATCAGTCTTTGCAGAGAGGGGCGGCGTGTCCCTCATCACTTAAAAACTTCGCCATGTAAGTTTCATTGTTTGATAGAGTGGCTGACTCCTTCGCCCATTGGCGCCAGGCCAAGTTGGGCAGTTTCTTAACGCTGAAGATGCATGTTAAGTAATATTTTTAAGGTAATTCGCGGGCAGGAAGGGGATTTCATTGTCATTTCAGGTGACAAGAAAAATGTGACTTCGTCTTTTTGCGAAATTACATTTTCATAATCGTGAGTTTTGTTGTTTATATTTTATTTTCGGAATAGAAATAACTCATCAATTTTGAGTACTTTATTGGGTTGCGCAAAGTTATTGTATGTGTCTAGTCTGGCTCTACCCGATAAGCTTGATGATGAATGACGATTTGAATTTATGTTCTGAAACTGAATTTAAATATTGTTACAATGTATTCTAAGTTAAGAAATATCGCAATAGGTTTGCGTGAATAATAAATGTAAATAATAAATATTCCCGTTATTTTTGTGAAATGATTTAAAACCCGTATGTTTGCATGTTTTGGAATAAAGTCGCAACTCTGTTTCTTCAAAAACTTTCATTAATCTTCATAAAAAATAAATCTAAATTGTGTTATATATTTTGGAAGATAATCGAAGTCAAAGTAACATACGTCGATCCTAAATTATATATTTTTTTGATTTTTTCAATTATTAAAACTGAAGTTGGTTATAGGAGCTCATAAGGAAAATGTCAATTTACTTCATACTTTAGGTGGAAATGATACACTGTATTGCGCACTGCAATAAAGGTACATAAAAATAAGTAACCAAACATACTCGTGTTTGTTTGAGTACAATTACATCGTAAATGAGCGATAACGTACTAAAAGTTAAATAACCGTACTTTCACAAAATTTAGCAATGTCATTTAATATAGCTAATATCAGCTTCTGTTCAAGCCATCTTAACAAAGCGACCTCGCAAATATAAAATAGTTGTTCAGGATATGGTTTTCCACATTACTTGTTGTCAATTGCTTAAATGGAAATTGAGCTATTGCAATTCAATTATCTTACTTCCCATTATTTTAGCACACTTTTAAGAAGTTTTTTCTATTTATAACTTGCTCAAGTCGCCCTGAGAGTACAACGGATAAGAATCTGGATTGCTTTGCCATATGGTCTGGGTTCGATTCCGGGTATATTTGGTTGTAGTTATTGATATTTATTGAAAGTGATTTATGAAGACAACTTATGTAGGCAATCAATTGCTCTGTGTATTCATATTTATTGATTGCACTCATTTTTGAGTGCATGTCTTTTTTCAAAAATAAAACTTATTATTCGGAGCTATGATAAGCATCAAATGTACTGAAAAATGAGTAAAATTTACTTATTTTTGAGTACATATTTTTAACTGTGTACATTTTGAACATTTGGATAATTCCCGATCCTCAACATGACAAATAAACAATAGAAGTCCTATTTTTTTCTTGCGTACAATATTTTTATTAAATATCTGGTAAAAAACAACTTAGCTTATATTTTAAATGAATTTTTAGTGTTAATCAAATGCATGTTGTACATTGGAAATAATTTTGTAAACTCGATATCAAAGAATCAAATTCGTTAATCATAAAATTATGTAGATAATATGTATCCAGATACGTACCTGCCGTATATCAAGCTGTGTACATGCTGAAATAACAACTCCGTAAATGCCGTACGTAACGGAATTGTTAGTTGTTATACGAATTAAGTTAAACTGGTTTTGTTTACACTGTTAAAAATAGGTACTTAAAATAAATAAAATGTACTCATTATTGATTACTTTCGACGCTTTTCAAAGCTCCGAATATATAAGTTTCATTTTTGAAAAAGAGATGAACTCAAAAATGAGTAAAATGAATAAAAATAGCAGTTACTTGCCTACATGGGCTGCCTTCATTAAATCACTGTCAGTAATTACAACTAGGACTTACTGAGAAACGAACCCAATCTGTCTACCTGATATCATCCGAACAGAAGTTCAGGGTCTTATCCGTTGTACCACCAGAGTGATATAAAAAAGTTATAAACAGAAGTAACGTTAAAATAGCGTGACAAAAGAATGGGAGGTAAGATAATTGAGTCTTAATAACTCATTCTCCATTTAAGCAATTGACCTCAGTTAATGTAGAAAACTATCTTCTGAACAACTATTTTAAGTGCGTCAGGTCTCTTTGTTAAGATGGCTTGAATAGAAGTTGAGAATAGCAATATTAAATCAAACTGCTCATTTTTTTTAAAAGTACGATTTGTTAAATTTAAGTACGTCATCGCTCATTGACGATGCAGTTGCACTCAAACAAAAATGAGCAGAGTCCAAGTACTTATTTTTAATCACATTTTTTCTTTACAGTGTACCTAGATGTTCTGTAAGATACTGTGTTACGCAGAATGACATTTGCTTATTATAATTTGAAAAAAAAATGGTATGTAAAGGGTGAAACCTTACATTTTAATCATACTTGGAAATATAAGCTTTCATTAGGGAATAGAAAAACAATGAAATAAAATAAAAAATATGGGATTGAATCGTACGATTAAAACATCTTAAGGTTCTTACAATATTGGAAAACTCCGAGATTGGTTCTTTTTACCCAAGTTACAAATTTAATTTTGTTCATGATTAAATCCAACTCAGTTTACTTCACTTCAAATAATTTGTCATGGCCATCCACTTTAATGAAACATAAGTTATTAAAAAGTAAAATTCAATAACATAAATGTTCTTGAAATCCTGGCTTTAAGAGTTTCTTCATTCTTCTTTCTGCAACCACATCTTGTTTAACATAAAGGTTTTTCAAAAATTGCAATTCCAGATTTGCATAGGAGACAGTCTCAGGTAAATCCCTGGTAACCATAATTAGTAAAAGTGAATGTCAGAATTTTATTTTTAATCAAACATTTTTAACTTGTAATCCCTAAGACAACTGCCCGGAATTCAATCACTTGCATCCGCCTAAGACTTCAGACCCTGATTAAGAAGCGAAAATAATTAGTCTTGAGTTCTAAAACTCCATAAAATTATTCATTCAACTTATTCATATTGGTATGTATTTTATTATAACTACATTTACATATTTTTTATAACTTTTAGAACAGTTATGTAATAAGAGTAAAAAGAGTACATTTAATTACTCCACTCGGCAATCGCTTACTGTATATTTTACTATTAAAATTATTTAATTCCTTATCATATATATTATTTCAGTAATAAAAATAGCATATACAGTAGACTCTCGATAACTCGAACTTCGATAACTCGAATTTTTCGATATCTCGAAAAAAATCTATTTCCCTGCACCTTCATTACTTATTTAATGTAATTTTATCTCTTTAATTCGAAGTTTTTCGTCGTTATTTTCGATAACTCGAAGTTTCCTCGCAACGCAAAATTTTGTTTTCCTCTCAAAACTACGGAATTTGTAGAACTTTTAGCATATATGTAATTGCCACGTTCTTTATCAGTTATATTTCTTATTGTGCGTTATTGAAAGGATATACTTACAATGGATTCCTACCTGTGCATCACCCTTTTGTTTGAATGTCGCCAGACTGGATTTCTTGAGCTGTATCCCCTCCTCTTTAACGCAGAGTCAGTCCAACAAGGAAGATTAATGATTTATCGTCCTTCAAGCCAGCTGGCGTTTTCGGTAAAGTGCGAGTCAGTTTCTTAGAACATTACCGACCGTTAAGAAAGCGATTCACTTAAAATATGAAGACGACACTCGACCCCTTCTCATTTTTGATTATGCAATGCACTCTGTATAGCATCATTTGATGAGAGATCGCTCTCAGAAGAAGAATGATAATGAAGAATGCTAACCTCCTCCAAAGATAACTTTGTAAGAGACTCTATCTTCCATAAAAACTATGCGTGCATTCATTGAATCAAGGCCGGAAAGGAAAACATCAGAGACATTTCAAGCAATCGGGCATTTGGAAAATATAATTGATTTCGAAAACAATATAAATACTTACCAAACTATTTTGGATAGATATGTTAAATAAAGTTGTGTAAGTATACTAGTATTTATTTTTTACCAAAACAGCCTTTTTATAGAATTTTCGATAACTCGAATTTTCGATATCTCGAAATTTTATGCACTTCCCTTCGACTTCGAGATAACGAGAGTTGTCTGTATATTATAATAATGCATATTAACTGTTTATTTTTTAATGTGTTTAAAAATAATAAATTTCCAAGCAGTTTTTAACCGAGCCGTTCGTAATGCTGACATATATGGATACAATTCTTTGAACGGATTGTTATATATGAGTAGCTACAGCGAATGTGTTGTTTATGCTACAATTATCTCTTGTGCATGCTAGTTAGTTATAATTAATTTTAATTGCTGCAGTGTCATTGTAAACATATCATGTTATAGAATTTACGAAAACCATTTCCAAACTACATATTATACGTAAAATTATAGTATAAATGTATAAAAATATATCATATATACACATATCGCATGCGAACAAACATACACATGGACTAATGTATTAACTTCAATAAAAAATTATGATTTCCTTCTACATATATTTCAAAACTTAATTTTTCGTTATTTCTAAATACTTTGTATATTTGCATAAACAGATATATATTAATGTCCATTTATTAATTATTTTTAAATAATTAGCTACTCACTAGCAGGAATTCGTGTCCCCGGATGTTTAGAAAAAGTATTTATCGCAACACAATATTTAGCTTAGATCCCATAGACCTACATTATTAAACCAACTTCGGTTTTGAAATTTAAATTATTTCTATTTGGCATAGGTTTATGTCAAGAACGGTTGACATACCTTTTTAAATAATCTGGAAAATTTCCGAAGACTAATTCGTTATACTACTAATTACTCCAAAACTTTCATTTTGAGTTTTCAGCCATCGTGCAGGCTACATTGTTAAAATATAGGCATTCAGAAATAAGTTAAATTTACTCAATTTTGAGTACATTCGATACTTATCATAGCTCCGAATAAGTAAGTTTTATTGCTGAAAAAGAAATGTACTCAAAAAGGAGTAAAATGAATAAAAAGATCAGTTGCTTCCCTACATAGGCTGTCTTCATAAAACATGTTCAATAATTAATAACGTTTACAACCATGACTTACTGGGAATAAAATCCATAACCTCAGGCACTGCAGTGCAGTTGTACTACCAAGGCAACTTGAGGAAGTTATAAACAGAATAAATGTTAGAAAGGAGTGCCAAAAGAATGGAAAGTAAGATAATTGAATTGTAATAACTCAGTTTTCATTTAAGCAATCGACATCCAATAATGTTGAAAACCATCTTCTGAACAACAATTGTAAGATCATCAGATCGCTTCGTTAAGATGGCTTGAACAGAAGCTGATAATAGCAATCTTAATTTACACTGCTCATTTTAGAGAAAGTACGATTGAGAAAGTCATCGCTCATTTACGATGAAATTGTAATCAAAGAAAAACGAGAATGTTCAGGTACTCATTTTAAGTACCTTTTTGTACAGTGGTGTTATGCCCATAGAATAATGATACAAATAGAGGAATACAAATGCTGATTTCCGTGTGTCCATCATTGAAACCACGTGACATGTGGAAATCCCAATTCATTCATGTGCCAATATTACTTGGCAGACCTTGGCGACTGTAAGAACTAAACGAGATCGAAGTATTGTAATATGGTTTTGTGTTTAATTTTGTATTTAAATATAGTTTTTTTTTGAACGAGTGGCACAATTTAAGGGAGTTTAACAGATATATAAAAAGGAGATTTTTCTTACTTTGTAGTTTTGAAATAATTGCATTACGTTTTTATGTAAACAATTTACCATAAGCGAAGTTCTTTCAATTGTTATTTTGTTTACTTCAATAAGAAAATATTAACAATTATACCTGAGAAATATAAAGAGTTTTGCTTCTTCGAGTATTGAACACAAATAAAATATTTTCGTTTCGTTAATGAAGAGGAAATATTTAGCGCATATTGTTTGAAAATAAGTAAATACGTACATATATGTTAAGAAGTTGAATACGAACAGAACTCCTTATCACCAAAAGAGAAGAAAGTGCGCCAAATTTGAAACTCCTGCAGATGTCTGAACGCCAAATGTGGCAGCGCTATAACCACGTGATGTGGGTTTTTCTTTTCAATGTTGACACCACGGCCTTACGCGAGTCTGGTATTGAAGGCGCTCTCTATTTAATATTACAACTCTCTGGTTATGCCGCAAACAGTATAATCCAGACCACAAGCTTTTTAAAATTCATCCATCATACCATGTATCGAAAAGCTTCCCAAGCTTACCACTATATCTTTATACTTTATGGGACACATGTTGTTTCAGCCCACACGTAAAGTTATTATTTTATTTAACAAATATCCAACATTTAAACATATCAATTTACAAATCTTGAATATATGTTACCGTATTTAAACATCTATGACAAGATGACTTTCTTTCAAACAATGCTGAAATACATTCCTTAAATGACTATTTAATTGAAATGTAACTTTTTTTTAAAACAAACATCAAAGAAACAGTTTATATATATTCCCAAATGTTTAACCAAACGCAACATTGCGAATCGTACCTGCTAAAAATAAAAAATAAACCTATTCCCTACTCCACCCACTACGAAACAAGAAATCTAATTAGTAAAACTTCCCAGAATAGAGATGTATGTCGCACAGATGATTTGATAAAACGGTGCAATAACTTTAAGACAAAACTATTTGTTTCAAAGGCAATTATACTTCGAAATTATCATTCCGAAACATTACTTCTCGAAATCAAAAAGACCCGACTTTAACTTGTTTTCACTATTTTTCCTCGTACTTGTCTCCTTTGTTCGCTAAAGTTGTTCACCAATGTAAAGTGGAATTCAATTAAATCTCCACGATTAAAAGAGATTCTGAAAGTGGCAAACAAAGGAGTTGGCCCTCTGAGATAGTTTTTCTTTCATTGCTGTTATCTAAATGCAAAGTTTTACTTTAATTACTCGACGTTCCAAGGCAGAAAAGTAGTTTGGGAACCCGTAATTACAACCGCTTACAGAAAGAACATTCTTTTCCAAGACATTTTGTCAGCGAAATCTTTGGGTAAAAAAAAAGTAATCCGGGACATAAATTAGGCATTAAATTGTCCCATGTTTCTTTTTGATGTATAAAAAGTGTGTTTATTTGATTGCGACTGTAATTTGTTTTGGCGACAATAGCTAAGTTTGGCTTTGAACATTTGTCTAAAATATTACACTGTATTTTTTTTCTATTTCGAACATAAAATAAAGCACATTAAAATTAATAAAATTAAAAAATATATATATTTATATACTAATACAATTTAGCGATAATTTTAAGATGGATTAAAATTACGTAGGTTTTCTTTAAAATATCATATAAATTGTTAGTTTAAATATTGTAAAACCTTTTTGTCTAATTTTTGAATAAGATAAGTTTTCAATATATAGCTATACATTCCACATTAAGTTAAAATATAAATATGTCCATGTTGTCCCATGTTTCTTTTTGATGTATAAAAAGTGTGTTTATTTGATTGAACATTTTTCTAAAATATTACACTGTATTTTTTTTACTATTTCGATCAGAAAATAAAGTACATTAAAATTAATAAAATTTTAAAAAAAAATATTTATATACTAATACAATTTAGCGATAATTTTAAGATGGATAAAAATTACATAGTTTTTATTAACAATATTATATTAAGTGTTAGTTTAAGTATTGTAGAATATTTGTGTCTAATTTCTGAACAAGATATGTTTTCAATATATAGCTATACGTTCCACATTAAGTTAAAATATAAATAAGTCCATGCTGTCCCATGTATCTTTTTGATGTATAAAAAATGCGTTTATTTGATAGAGACTGTAATTTGTTTTGACAACAATAGCTAAGTTTGGCTTTAAACATTTGTCTAAAATATTACACTGTATTTCTTTTTTATATTTCAATCAGAAAATAAAGTACATAAAAATTAATAAAATTCTTAAAAAAATGTTTATATTCTAATACTATGTAACTATTATTTTAAAATAGATAAACATTATATAGTTTTTATTTAAAATGTCATATAAATTGTTATTTTAAATATTGTAAATCATATTTTCCTAATTTCTATACAAGATATGTTTTCAATATATAACTATGCATTCTAGATTGAGTTAAAATATAAATATTTACTTAAATTTTATAAATAATATGACTTTAAAATATTTGATGAAATTATATTTTAATAAAATGTGTGTCGTAGATAAAGTTGGAAGAAATTGTTAAAATATATATAAGTAATTTAAACACAAACTGTATAAATAATATGCCTTTAAACTGCTTGTTTTTTTAAATATTTCAATGAGAAGAAAATATATTAACAATTTCTTCCAGGAAAAGTGTTTCATCAAAATCTAAGGATATTATCTTGCCATTGTACAGAGGTTTAGTAAGGCCACATCTTGAGTATGCTGTACAGTTCTGGTCACCATATCTTAAAAAAGACATTGCATTGTTAGAGAAAATTCAGCACAGGGCTACTAAAATGGTTCAAGGGTTCTCAGGCATGAATTATGAAGATAGATTAAGAAATTTGAATATGTATACTCTGGAAGAAAGAAGGGTTAGGGGAGATTTGATTCAACTATTCAAATTTATCAAACAAGGAGATGTGGAGGGTTTAGATTTTAATATGAGTGATAGAACGAGAGGTCATGGGTTTAAGTTAAACAAATCCCATTTTAATCGGGAAGGGAGAAAACACTATTTCTATAATAGGGTAATAGACAAATGGAACAACTTGCCAGTGAATATTGTTAATTGTAAAGGAGTAACGGATTTTAAGAAAAAGTTAGATATGCATTGGGGGATAGTTAAGAGGTACTAGATGGACCAACCTTGTTGGGCCTTGAGCCTGTTGTTGGTCGTCAATATTTGTATTTGTATTTGTATTTATATTCACGGCGACAATTTTATTAAAAACTACTTGCATCGTATCATAAATCATTACTATTATTAAAATTTTAAAAGCTATTTATTTCCCGATATGTCTCCAATGATTGAATAATCCCATTTTGTAACTCAATTTCAACTCCACTTTTAAAATAATGAAATATTATCAGGCCACACTATGAAAAACGAAAGTTGGCCAAAAATTCCAAAATATTTTTTTGGTTCTACAGTATTCCCCAATTCATTATCTTTTAGATGATACCAAGATTGAATACATATTCTGAAAACTTTTTAATTTACAAAGAGTTATTTTATGGCCCCGATCGCAATGGCAATATGTTTTGTAAATTTTACACTCGATAATTTCTGAAGAATTGTATTTTTACCATATGTCTCTTCATTCGAAACATAATAACTCAAGTTTGCTGAAACGTTTTAAAAAATTAATTTTTCATTCACCTTTATATTAGTTGTAAGATGTTATGACCCTCCATCATAACGATTCATTAAAAAAATAACTTTTAATTGAATTTGAAAGTTGAAAATGTGAATAAAAAAGTGTTTTTTTAAGGACTCTCGAAGTAAAAAATTATTTAAAAAAAAACAATTTAAATGCTATAAACTTTTTTGAGCGTCATTAATTACAACTTGCGTAATTATGTTTGAAAAAACATGCTAAATAGTATATAAATGCTTATTAGCTAATTAATATTTGATTTTATTCTGTTTTTTTTATAATTAATCATCACTATTTTCTAGGTATTTTCATACATGAGAAAACTAGATTTTTAAATTTATAATTAAAAAAAAATTCAAGTGTGTACGTACACCTTCATGTCCTATCTTTACAATATTGGATACAATATGGATACATTCACTTTAGTACTTAATAGTTAATAATGGATAACATAAGTTGTTGTATTATTAAAAATCGGACATTTTATACATCAAGTATTAAACAAGTGCGATTAGCACATAATCGATAACGTACGCTGCAGATGCACGCAATAAGCAAATGTGTATTATTCAATACTAAAACATTATTTTACACACCAATTAAAAAAATATCTAAGTTTTTGTTTCTATTAAAAGTAGAAAAGTGTGAATATTTAATAAGTAAATCCGTTTCTTAATTCTTAGAATAGCGAATCTCACAGATTAAATATATGAAAAAGCTATAATTCGTCTGCGAATACTGAAGATCCACTTCTACTAGCATAAGGCGTTAGCCGAAGCCGTTCATTGAGACACTTAAGCCAATTCTACACGAACGAGTATAACGCACGCTAGCTTTTCGGTACTCAAGAATACATACCAAGTGGTGTGAATTATCGAATCGCCGAAAACCTCACGCGTGCGTAGAATTAGATCCACTGTACACGGACGTGATAATCGCGCCGAGCTTTTGCCCATAGCTTTGTGATTGGGGGATACAGACCACGTGATGTGTATTTCCCAAACACAGCGCCATTACAAAAGCTAATGAGAGTATATAACGTCCCTGTAGAATGGGAATAAAACTTATGTATTAGTTGTAGGTGTGACAGTTATAGGTAATGTTCCGGTTATGTATACCTGCAGGGCCTAGTTGGCTGAAATGGCGTCTAGTTATTGGGTTTTTGTGTAAGAAGAGGCATACTTTTGATAGCGCATTGCGCATTCGCTGATAGGTTTATATAAGACCAGGCGGACCCTATCAGAAGAAAACGTATGGCATAAGCCATTTTTGTTGTAGCGTACTAGTATTCGTAGATTTTAGTAATCTGGGTTCAGAAAATGGGTGTGTATTTGTTCATTAAAGTATTTTTCCAAAAAAATTACATTGTCTCTTATGACCTTTGTCTATTTGTAAGTGACCTTTGAATGTATTAGTATTATTTGTATAAGTATTTAATATTACTAATAATTATATTCGTAAACTATAAAGGTGAAAATGGTAAAAATTAAGAAAAACTGCTTTTATAAAAATAAATTTTAAAAAATAAATCGTTGTTATTGTCTGACCGAAATGCATATGGCGCTCCAATAAATACAATTTCATAATATAAGCAAGGGGCGCATTTATTGAAAAATATATTTAATTAAATGTTTTAAAATATGTATAATTTATAGCTGTGAGTAAATTCTACTTGACCATGATATTAATTGTTAAAAAAAATTTTAAAAACATTTTACTAATCTCAATTATGTTTGTTCTCTAACTTCATTGCTACAGAAACAATTATTTTTTATAATATTTTTAACAGGTTATTTGAAAACGTTGATGAGTTTGAATTAATGATAAATAGTGATATTCTTTTGTAAAATCATTGGTTTAACCGTGATTAGCACAGCATTGATGCACAAGATATGCACATTATAATTATAAATAAAAACATAACTTGTATCTTTAAAAAGCAACTCTTTAAATATTTTAAAATAGAAAATCAGTAATAAAAATGTAGCCATTTTTATTCCCAGAGGTGTATATCAGACGTGGTTACCATTAATAAGAAATGTATAAAATAAATCATATTTTTTTTCCTCCTTTTGATACAAATTAGCAATATAATTTAAGTGACAAAGTAGATTTTTATAAAAAAAATAATCTTATAAAAATTTCAAAGTAAATAAAGGTATACCATAAAAATAAAAAAAGAATAAAAAAAAAAAAAAAAAATTCTGAAACGCACAGCAGAAATATCAATTTATTTCAAAAGAAAATGCATCCATACTTTCGTTTGAAAAAAAAAAGTTGGTTTGGTATTTTAAAAAGATAAATTGGATGTAAGGAATCTCCTGGGAATAGAATTCAAAGTAGACATCCTCCGTAGTATTATTTTGAAACGTTTTTAGATAATGATCTAAAAAGTATTAAAGGATCATTAAGATCATAAGAAATGAAATATGGCATTCAATGCGATTCTTACTAAAAAAAAACAAGATAAGAAATATATTTTTTTATCAACAAAAAATGAAACAACAAATGGAAGCATTTGGCATTAGAAATAATTAATTATCATATTAACAGCAACTAAAACAAGAAATTACCTATTCAAGTTAAAATATTCCACTATGTATGCGACCATAAGAATAATTTTGAAATTAATATTTATTTAAATTTATTTTTTGTAATAAAAATCAGATTTATTATATTATTTTCGAAGATAAATCCATTTGTGAATTTTAAAAATAAATATTTTCCCATTAAGCATTTATTTGTATTTATAAAATACTTTGATCATTATAAATTACCATATTAAAAAAAACAATGTTGTGTTTGTTATTTTGTGTAATTTATAAATTTTTAGTTTAGCAATGCAAAAATTTTTAGGACAGTTTTCAATTTTTTGTTTTTATTTACTAGTAGACATTCTTTCCTACATTTGTGTTTTAGAAAATTTTGTGGTTTAGTTATTAGGTTTTCAAACAAGTCAGTAAGTTTTTTAAATGTACCTAAACAACAATTGTTTATATATATTTGAGTATTATACATGGTTTGGTTTAGTTTGGTTAATTAACGTCGCACTAGAGCTTCACAGTAGGCTATTGGTGACGGTTCGGGGTATATCTCGAAGAAAAGACCCGGGAACACATACACAGTCACACATACATTCATGCATGCACCTCGTTATTTTAGAACCATGGTTAAATGACGAGGAAACACCTGAACTGGCACCCAACGCCTTCAATAGACGTCGGGACTTTTGACCCCGATCATATTTATCGTGCACCAGTCCCGTATACACGCCGTTAATTTTTTGCAGATGTTCTGGACGACTTCTCTAGTATTTTGTAGCGAAGCTGGCAACCCTCTTATCACAAGATCACTACTTCTTTTACTTTTCATTGTCAAGTCCATCGCCTAGTATCGAACCAGGATTCTTCGTATTCCCAGCTGACGCCATTAACCGCTCGGCCACGGAGGAGTACTATACATAAAAGTCCTTTGTTCCACATGTGTGCGAGCCCCAGTTGCTCAGTTGGTAAGGCGTTCAGCTACTAATCAGAGGATTGGTGGTTCGAATCCGGGAAATGGACTTGACATAGAAAAGTAAAAAAAAAGTAGTGATCTTGCGATCGGAGGGTTGCCAGCTTCGCTACAATAATACTAGAAAGTCGTCCAGAATATCCAACAAATTATACTGGCGTGTATACGGGACTGGTGCACGATAAATCTGATCGGAGTCCAAACGTCTATTGAAGGCGTTGGGTGCCAGCGCAAGTGTTTCCTCGTCATCTGACCATGGTTCTAAAATAACGAGGTACATGTATGAATGTGTGTGTGAATGTGTATGTGTTCCCGGGTCTTTCCTTTGAGATTGACCCCGAACCGTCGCCAATAGCCCACTGTGCAGCTCTAGTGCGACGTTAATTAACAAAAACCAAACCAAATCCACAGGTGTGCTTGTGTTCCACACGTAAGTGTGAACCATTATGGGGTCAAGAAGCAAAAACTGACTTTAACATTGAAAAACATATCAATGTAAAATAGTTGTTGTGTTTTGAAAATAATGGCCCTTAATGATTGAACTTACAGCTCTGCAGGGAGTTCTGTCAAAAGGATCCTCCGGAAACCCTTTTGTACACGCCCTTTCACCAATCACTGCGTCCTGCTCGCAGGGCGCTCTTTTTTGATTCATTTTGAAGTTAGAATCGTGAATTAAAAACCAAAACAACAGTGAAGGACGCACAAAAAGAGGGTTTCACAAGCTTAGTTTACTTTTGTAAGACAGCACATTTCGAAATTTTAACTTATTGTAAAACTTGTACAGTTGGAATTTTATACTGTTTTTTGAAACCAGCTCAGAATAATGTCATGGTGGTAGAAGTAAGTTCAAGCGACGGCACACAGCGTTCTTCTGGTAGGACGTTGTATGCCTTATCATTAAATGGTCAGAAAACACATTTTTATATGTGGAATTTCTATAGATAATTAAACAAATTACAATTTTATAGTTCAACAGAAATGTAAAAAAAATGACAGCATTTTCCTGTATTTGTAACATTCAAACATGAATTTTTAACAATTTGCAATCATTTCTGTCAAAAGCGATATATTTTATAATTATTTTTCAAACTCTATATTCGAATAAAAGAATATGCATTAACTAACGTATAAATTAACATTACATGAGTAAGATCTTCTCTTCTTCAATGTTATCCCAATGTAAATATTCGTCATTTTGGCCAATGCAACTAATACATTATTACATATAACACAAGTGAAATACATTTCATTACAATACAACTATTAAAAATTAAAGTATTACTTACGGTTTTTCACAATAAACCGTAGTATGAAATAAGTAGATACTTTTGTCTGATGGTAATAATCGTTTTATAACAAAATCGTCATTTACTACGAAAATTTGAAAAATCTCAAGTTTACACTCTATATCTTTATTCACAATTTAAATTATTTTTCGATTACTTTTAATTGGTTTTTACAGTGGAATATTTAGGTTTCTCATTTAAATTTACTTTTAAGTTTAACACAATGTGAACTTGGTGAAAAAACTTACTAAGCCACTATAGGTTGTTTTGATATATTGGGATTTTTTTTAAAGAACCATTAAAGAATGTGTTAACTCAGTATGTGCTTTATTTCTCAATAACACACGTATTTTTACCGTAACCGGTTCACGTTAACAAAAATCCGAATTCCAAATTTCGAAAGCATTGTTAATTTTTGTTTTAATAATTCGATGCCTATATATATTTAAAAAGGTGTGTACAAAATTTCAAAACAGTAAAAAAAGAGAACAAAATATTTATGCTCAAAATATTTTTCCTGAATTTTTAAAATGCCAAGGATTGTAAAACATTAACTTAAACCTATACTCTTAATAGTTTTTGAAGTTTTAGTATTTGTTTTATAAACGCGTGAATAGTGTTTTAGATGAAATTATAAATTGTTTTTTTACGAATTATTAAAGATAATAAGTTATTATGTTTTAGGTTGTGAACTAAAAACAATTAAAACCCAAATCTGCAAAAATATATTCATACGTATGTAGTATATACTTTGAGACGTTATTTAATCAATTTAAATTTTTTAAAACATTAAAAATTGAAAGAAGAGTAGTGATTTTTAAATAGTCTACTTAAAAAACGGAAAAAAGTCTTTGGTAATTGTTTAGAAAAAAGATTTTTTCAGTAATGAAAAAAAATGGTATTTCTGAATTCCTTAATAAAAACATATTAGGATTTGGTGATCGGGTCTCCTTGAACATTATGCAGGCATTGAAAAATGAAACATTAACTGCGTTATTTTGCCACCACACCAACAATATATTGCAAAAAATGACACAGTATACTAACATGCACACTCAAAAACACAACTACTAAATCTAGGTTGGATTACAGCTAAATTATTTACCGCCTCATATTTAAAAAAATCAATTTACAATTTGCAGACACATCACTCCAAACCCAAAATAACTCCAAACTCCTCCACCCCCCAAAAAAAATCGCAGACGAAAAAAACACTCCC
Organism: Troglohyphantes excavatus; assembly: GCA_963932185.1. Classification (NCBI taxonomy): domain Eukaryota; kingdom Metazoa; phylum Arthropoda; class Arachnida; order Araneae; family Linyphiidae; genus Troglohyphantes; species Troglohyphantes excavatus. The sequence goes on along the minus strand of OZ010673.1, from coordinate 57,004,497 downwards.
AAGACCCCCTCAAAATGACATTATCAAATTTATCTCTGGAATTTCCCTCTCCGCGTCTCTACGCCTTGGAGGGGGATGCCTGCTTACATCTTCCTTTAAAAGAGCAGACTCCAGAGTAAAAGCCATATATCATCTTCACGGGCTGATAGGAGACCATAGATCATGATAACGCCACGAGACTTTGAAGCTCATTTTGGCGAAAGAGAAATAAAACGGGGAAGACATCCGACAACTGTTAGGACATGGCTGTTCCTGGGAGCGTCAAACTCCTCTTGGAGTTGAATAGGAAATTGATTGTGATCCGGGGGTAGTTTGTAGGAGCCTATCTTGATTGTATCTGTGCGTGTGTAAGCGGCAAATGAGATTTCTATCAGGATTTATCTGAGGAGGGTTTTGGATGGACCTGTTTGTTTGAGGTGAGTGTATTTTGGGTTGATGTTTATGATTTGGCTCATGAGGTGTTGGGATTGGCTGTGGTCATTAAGGTGTACATATATTGGTTTGGTTTGGTTAATGAACGTCGCACTAGAGTTGCACAGTGGGCTATTGGCGACGGTTCGGGGTCTATCTCGAAGGAAAGACCCGGGAACACATACACATTCACACACACACACATTCATACATGCACCACGTTATTTTAGAACCATGGTTAAATGACGAGGAAACACCTGAATTGGCACCCAACGCATTCAATAGACGTCGGGACTTTGGACCCCGATCAGAATTATCGTGCACCAGTCCCGTATACACGCCGTTAATTTTTTAGGATAATATGGACGACTTCTCTAGTATTTTGTAGCGAAGCTGGCAACCCTCCGATCACAATACCACTACTTTTTTACTTTTCTTTGTCAAGTCACGCACGGGTTCGAACCACCAATCCTCGGATTAGCAGCTGGACGCCTTTAATAACCGCTCGGCCACAGAGGCCTGGTGTACATATATACTGGTAAATATCTGTATTCAAAAATAAGTAAAATGTACTCGTTTTGAATACATTCGATGCTTATCATAGCTCCGAATAAATAAGTTTCATTCTTAAAAAAGACGTAATCAAAAATGAGTGAAAATTAATAAAAAGATAATCAGTTTGCCTACATATGCTGCCTTCATAAATCACTTTTTTATAAATATTGACAGTTACAAGTTAGACTTACAGGGAATCGAACCCAGGTCTGCAGCACTGCTGACTACAGTCCTAATGTCTAAGCTCTAAAGGCGACGCGAAGAAGTTATAAACAAATGTAATGTTACAAAAACTTGCAACAAAATGGGAAGTAAGATAATTGAATTATAATACATTTCAGCAATTGGTATCAAATAATGTGGAAAACCATCTTCTGAACAACTATTTTAAGTTCTTCAGGTCGCTTTGTTAAGATAGCTGTTTGAACAGAAGTTGATATTAACAATATTAAATCACACTATTAATTTACACGAAAGTACAATTGCTTAAATTTGAGTCCGTTATCGCTCATTTACGATGCAATTGTACTTAAAAAAACAAGTACGTTCATGTACTCATTTTAAGCATTTTTTATATTGTACATACTGTTAAAAATATGTATTTAAAAATAAGGAACATGTACTCATTTTTGAATACATTAGATGCTTATCATGGTTCCGAATACATAAGTTACACTTTTGGAAAATACGTACGTAAAAATGAGTACAGCAAGTTTGATTTTTTTGGTAAAATATTACATTTAAGAAGGTGGATAAAAATAAAAGTACTTTCATTTTAAAATCTATCAACAGGCAAAGAAAGCATGCTCAAAAAAGAAAAGGCGAAACAAGATTAAACACACAGAAAAGCATCGCTAATAAACAAAGTAATATTCGTCTGCCAAATCGACGTCACTAATCATGTGATCGCATATACCAATCACGGTTCTCAATTAAAGTACATACTTCGAATTATGTAAAGAAGTTAATATGCTACCGGGAACCGAACAAAATCTGCAGGCAACGCTGTCCAAAACCTTATATGTTAAGCTACCAGGGCGACGTGAAGAAGTTGCCATACTCTGAAAAAATATTTTAAGTTTTTCCTGTCGCTTTGTTAAGATGGTTTGAATATAAACTGCGATTAGCAATATTAAATACCACTGCTCATTTTTGAGAAAGTACGGTAACTTAAATTTGAGTACGTTATCGCTCATTTACGGTGCAAATGTATTCAAAGAAAAACTAGTACGTTTGTTTTAAGCAACTTTTGCTTACAGTGCACAATGCTACCACAATGTAAGAAATAGTACTTAAAATGAGTACCTGAAACTTACTCGTTTTTCTTTGAGAACAATTACATCACAAATAAGCGATAACGTACTCAAATTGAAGTAACAGTATTTTCTCAAAAATGAGCAGTGTTATTTAATATTTCTAATGTCAGCTATTATTCAAGCCATCTTAACAAAGCGACCTAGCAAACTAAAAATAGTTGTTCAGAAGATGGTTTTCCGCATTATTTGATGTCGATTGCTGAAATGGAAACTGAGATATTACAACTCAATTAACCTACTTTTTATTCTTTTGACATACATTTTTAATATTTCTTTTGCCTATAAATTCATCACTTCGCCTTGGTAGTTTAACGGATAAAGCTCTATATTGATGTGCTTGTTGATATGGGTTCGATTCCAACGTATGTCAACGCTATCTAAACTATTAATTTTGCAATTTTAATTTGCAAGAATAATTTTTCAATGTTTATGTTAGGGTTGAGCGATATTTGAATAACAGTTAAAATATATCATTATTTAAATTTCGGATAATTTAAAATATTATTTTTGAGAAATAACAGTTCTTCAAACCATCTAAAAATTAATTTTTCGAAATCAAATAAAATAAGTTCTTCATACGATTAATAGATGGCGCTGTTTAATTTTAGCAGAAGAACATTTGATAAAATGAACAGGTTAATAAAAGAACAGATTAATAAAAGAACTGGTAAAGTTATGAAGACACTGCTCTTTAAAAAGAACGGGAACAAACAGTTGCCTGTCAACGTTGTGAAGAAGGCGGCTTTGGTTGAAACCTGTTCAGCAATAACACATAACATTCCGATCTAGATAGGAATTTTATCAGTTATAACTAACTAACAACCGGTTGATTGTATTCTTTTACCATTATATTCAATATTAACGGAACGATCGAATGATCGATGATCATTAACGGAGTATCGTGGTAGAAATATTACGATAATCATCTTCCAATAATGATCGAAAAATATTCCAATATCATATATATTACGATAACAGTTTTATTTTAGATTAAAATTTATAATATTCTCGTTCCTTGTCGACTGATGTTTATCGAAGGAATTGCATGCGCAATGACGAACCAAGAGGCCAAGAGTTGCGCAGAAAATTCTCACCCCCTTCAAACACATCTTTTAAACACTTGACCAGTCGACTGGTCAAGTTTCATAACGATCGGACGCTCGGACAAAAAGTTTTTTTCTGAAATCGAATAGGTTATTTTGGTGAACATGTTATATGTTAGAGAACAGGTAATTTGACAAGAAAACGGGAACAAGTTATTTTCTTCAAAAGAACTGGTTGTTTCTTGGTGAAGCTTTTCCTTGCCCCTCGTGTCAAGGTTAGAAGTTTAGTTATAGGTGGTGGGGGGGGTGACGGAAGGAGAGGAGTTGTAAATCTCGACGTTTGGGATTGAGTGCGTGATGAATCACCTCGAGCTCGGGTGTTTATGTAGATACATTTTTCGGCAAAGTAATTCATTTAGTGGCTGGGAGGAGCTTGGGTATTTCGTAATCGGGTTTGGCGGGGAAATTTTGTTTTTTTAGATGGTGATCGTGGATTGAAAGACGAGGTAACAGGGATTTTTAAGTACGGGTAAGTCATGGCTTTTACGTTAAAGTTGTTTTGTTGTTGCCAAATTGTCGGGCGTTTTAAACGTTTAAAAGATATATTCGCATTGTTTTAGCGTTAATATTTTCGAATTATTTGAAATAGTCGTTTACATGCCTTATTTGAATGCATTGAATATAATTTGGGGTAAATAATTCACGCAATTTTTTTTTTGACACAATGTAAAGATCTTTAAAAGTTTGTCAAAGACTAATAGAACCAACAGCAAATATAAAAATTAATTTAATTGTAATTATATAAGTTATTTAAATATTGCCGAATGAAAAAAATCCGATATTAATTTTTAAAAAGATTGTTCAGGGCTATGTCAAAATTTTAATTTAATGTTATTTTGTAATTTATGTATATATTTTCATACTTTTTCTTAATATTTTAACCATACTTATATAAAATTTATTAAAAATAGAGCATGAAACAATGTTCTTAAAATCATATTATGATGTACTTTTACAGAGCAATTTGACATGAAATTTTGTTTGTGAGTAATTTGGATAGTGCACTTATATTTTTCTTGTCTCCAACTTTCTCTGAAATAATACCTAAATAACGGTTAAAAGTAACTGTTATTTTTCAGTAATATCGTAATAACTACTGTTATTTCAGAATAACTGTTAAGCTCATCCCTAGTTTATGTTGTAGTATTTTTATTGTAATTGTATAATTAACGAATTCGAACCGTCGCCAATCAGCTCTAGTGCGACGTTATTTTACCAATTAGCCCGCCATTTTGATTTGGCGACAAAAAACGCGGCTTTTGCTTTGGCTCAAATCAAGCCGTACCATATACTAAGACAGCATTTGATACAAATGTTATAAACAAATAAGCTATCGATGCAACAAGTATAATAGGCATAAACTGTAATTCTCTGTGAGATTTAAACAAACGCCATAAACTTGTTTACAGAGTAAGAATAACTGAACATAGATACTTGTTAGTGCTCGAAATCCAAAGTCTTAAAGGCCCAATATATATTCACTTACGAATACAAATAGCCATTATATTACATTTAAATAAGTCAACGCTATTTGAGCAATTTTAATTTGCAAACTTTTAATTTAGAACAATAATTTTTCTCCGTTTATTTTGTCGTATTTTTATTAATTAATTATAAAATTAACGAAACCGAACCATCACCAATCAGCTGTAGTGCGACGTTATTTTAAAAACCAGCCCGGCATTTTGATTTGGCGACAAACGAAAAACGCTTCATTTTGATTTGGCGACAAACGAAAAACGCTTCATTTTGATTTGGCGACAAACGAAAAACGCTTCATTTTGATTTGGCGCATATCAATCTGCACCATATACTAGGCATTTACCCTTACAGCATTTAATTCAAATGTTATAAACAAATCAAAATCCAAAAATACAACAATTATAATAAGCATAAACTATAATTATCTATGAGATTTAAATAAACGCCAGGAACTTATTTACAGAGTAAGAATAATTTAACAGAGATACTTTTTAGTGCTGGAAATCCAATGTTTTAAAGGCTTCATAACTGTTCACCTACGAATAAGAATAACCATTATATTACACTTAAGTAAGTCAACGATATCTAAACTATTATTTTTTCAATTTTATTTTGCAAACTTTTTATTTAGAACAATAATTTTTCTCCGTTTATTTTGTCGTATTTTTATTAATTAATTATAAAATTAACGAAACCGAACCATCGCCAATCAGCTGTAGTGTAACGTTATTTTACCAACAAGCCCGACATTATGATTTGGCGACAACTGAAAAACGCGTCATTTTACTTTGGCGCAAACCAAGCCGCACCATATACTAGGCATTTACCCTTACAGCATTTTATTCAAATGTTATAAACAAATCAAAATCCACCAATGCAACAAGTATAACAAGCATAAACTGTAATTATCTATGAGATTTAAACAAACGCCAGGAACTTATTTACAGAGTAAGAATAATTGAACATTGATACTTGTTAGTACTGGAAATAAAATGTTTTAAAGGCACAATAAATGTTTACTTACGAATAAATGTATCCGTTATATTACATGTAAGTAAGTCAACGCCATCTAAACTATTATTTTTGTAAATTTTAATTTGCAAACTGTTTATTTAGAACAATTTTTTTTTCTATCTAGTTTGTCGTATTTTTATTAATTAATTGTATAAATAATAAATTCGAACCATCGCCAATCAGCTTTAGTGCGGTATTATTTTACCAACCAGATCGCCATTTTGATTTGGCGACAAACGAAAAACGCTTCATTTTGATATGGCGCAAAACAAGCCGCACCATATACTAGGCATTTACCCTTGCATCACTTGATGTTATAAACAAATCAAAAGATATCAATGCAACAAGCATAAACTGTAATTATCTATGAGATTTAAACAAACGCCAGGAACTTATTTACAGAGTAAGAATAATTGAACAAAGATACTTGTTGGTACTGTAATAGGAAACGGATTGCCATCCGCACGGCAATTGGAGCTCCCCCAATTGCCTCATTTTCCGTACGTGCAAATGCGATTTCTATCGGAATTTATAGCAGGGAGGATTTGGTACGGACCTGTTTGTCTTAGACGATCAGAGATCATGGCGGACTATGTTTTCTTTTCTTCAAGGGTCTAGACGGTGGATTTGGTGTAGGGTATAAATCCGCCCTCGTTCAATTGGGCAAGGTTCCAAATCGCCTTACTTTTATGGGGTGGGTCGGGAGATGGATGCAAATCCAGCTTATGGTTGTTTGCGGAAGATTGTACTTCGAAATGGACGATGGAACGATGGGGTATCGTGATGTTATCACTATGTTTATATCATGCGCGGTATAGCAAAATGTCCTTCGCAATTTTTTTTTTATGTTTATTATTATGTTATGACATTGATATATGATATTGTTTAGGTTTAGTAATCTTTAAAATGTGGAAATATAAAGTACTATCGAGATGGCAACAATATTTACATGAATGTTAAGACAAGAAGCTGTATAAGGTTTAGCATTATATATGGCAGGTCGAATGGGAAATGGAAATGAAGGGTCTAGAAAGAAAATTATGGGGGTACAATTTTGTTTTAATCAAGATTTAACATCTTATAGTAGCTATACAGATGTATTTTCGTTGTATAAAATCATGAAACGGATTAATTGATTTCAATCATTATATATAAGAATTATAAGTAGTGCGTGTATAAAAGACATGACACTATAATTTTAGTTTTCTGTACAATCACTCCGGATTGATCTCCAGCTTTCTTTTTATGGCAATTCCAATGGGGTTTAGGAAAATAGTGCCAATAAGTGTCTGATACTACATATCATCGGCTTACTAACAAACCACCTAGACGTAGCGAAAACTGCTTGGCGACAAAATTCTGGCTCGACAATTACGTGACTTTATTAGCCAATCCCCCACATACAATCTATGTTAAAGTATTCCAATAACTTTGGGTTTCTGTACAATTCCAAATTTAGAAGTGGATCGCTGGAATTTTTTCCCAAGTAGTGTTGCTACTGCTGGTTAATCCGTGGATGGATTCACATGGTCTGTAATTAAACTAGCGATATTAAATAATTTCTTATAAGTTTAGCATGAGATTTATAAAAATCCTGAATTATAGTAATACGTTTTTAATTAAGATATACTAATGTCAAGGATTGCCTACTTCCTACCAAATTTGCTTAAAAAATATAAAATATACGATGATGACGTCATTCCAGACGGTTTTGCCTAACGTAGCTTCTCAACATAGCGACCAACATGATACATATATAAGTAATTCTTTTGACCCTTTCAACGTTCCAAGTAGGTTGCAATGAGGTTATATCGCTTTTATCAGTGAGCTTCCAATTTTTATCTTCAAAAAATTGTTTGTGCGCATTTAAGCAACAACTACATGTTATCTTGATAGAAATCTAATGTCGATTACAAAACTGAGGGAGTTTGAACTAACATGGTTTATTGATTCAAATAAAATTTATTTGCAAGTTGCCATAAAATTTTTGATTTCCTTTATGTTTTAGACAGGCTTGCATTGCTCCCAGCGTATACTACATGGCTTCAAGTTTAAGTTCTTGAAAAATGTGAAAAATATGCATAGCCCTTGGTTAACTTTCCTCCACTTTTTAAAAAAATATTATGCCCTTTACCTTATCACAGGCAATAGTCAATTCATATTCTTTATTTATGATGTCTCAACAAAGCATAAACCAAACAATATTTCGTTTGGCATAAATTAGGAACTCCAAAATTGAAATAAACACCGTAAACATGTACTCAAAAAAATATAAAATGCACTCGTGCGGAAGTACATTCGATGCTTATCATGGCTGCATCAATAAGGTCATTCCTTGAAAGCAAAAAAAAAACTATTTTAAATTCATTGATTCCTTTACAGATTCCAAACTTTGAAAGTTAATTACAATGGGATAAAACAAATTATTACAAAATAATACAATTTATTTCGTTAGAAAACTCGAGGGCATATTCTGTGATGTAATAGTATACTTCTTTGAAATTTCGGAATACACATTTTGATAGTTCGCTATCTAATAAACATTTATAAGCGCTATTTATTAAAAAATCTAATAATATAGAAAACAAAGATCATTTTAGTAGTAAGATTAATTTAATAACTGTATAAAAAATAATAATAATAATACATTTTTATCACCAGATGGTTATAGCGCGCGGATATAAAATCGAGACGTTTCCTATATCTATGCTGACTGTTCACACACAGAAAAAAACAGAACACGTGAAAAAACAACTATATTTCAAGGAAAATTGCGTTAAAAAGAAATATCCCATATAGTATAGAAGCTCTGAATTCAATCTGCAAAGAGATATGGAAAAGCTTCTGCAATATCCGCTCGAATAGATTTTCGGAAAAGGACTGAAATATAATCTTTTAGAGAAAAATGCATTACAATGCCTTATATTTTAAATCATAAAATAATTTCGATATTTATATTATTTTCTTACTTTTAAGACATTCTGTACATAATTGTAATATATACATATTTTGGGAATGTGTATTTTATAATTAATGGATCTGTCTTGGGAATGTATATTTTACAATATATTTACAATTAACTTAAAAATAAATTCAAAATATTATATTGACAAATTTATTTGTACACTGTTCCAAAAAGAAACTTAAAAATGAATACTAGTTTTTCTATGAGTACAATTTGCATTGTAAATGAGGGATGACGTACTCAAATTTAAGTAATCGTACTTTCTCAAAAATGAGCAGTGTGATTTAATATCGCTAATCTCAGCTTCTGTTCAAGCCACCTTAACAAACCGACATGACAAAAGATGGTTTTCCACATCATTTGGGGTTGATTGTGTAAATGGAAACTGAATTATTACAACTCAGTTATCTGAATTCCCGTTGTTTTGCAATCTTTTTAATATTTCTTCTACTTATAATTTTTTCACGTCGCCGTGGTAGAACAACGGAAGAACTGGGCAGCGGTTTCTGATTATCTGGGTTTGATTCTCAGGAAGTCTTGATTGTAATTGTCGATATTTCTTGAAAGTGATTTATGATGGCAGCCGATGAAGACAAACAATTGTTCTTTTTCTCCATTTTTACTCATTGTAACCATTTTTGGGTACATTTTTTTCTCCAAAATAGAAATTTATTGATTCGGAGTTATGATAAGCGTCGAATGTACTCAAAAATGAGTACATTTTACTTAGTTTGTGTACCTACTTTTATTAATGTATAGTTTTTCATTAAATTTAGTTTTTTTAAATTAAAAATATTCAATCATATACAATAAATATTACTCCCAACAATTATATAAATTGTATAGTAATAAGAGTATGTGTCATATTACAATTAACTAATAAAATATACATATAATCCTAATTTAAGAAATATATTAATATAAGTAGATACACAAATAAGGATGTTCTTTACAAAGGACAAGAATACATTGGGAGGTGGGTTCGATCCCCGACTTTTAAGACATTCTGAATTGGTATTTGGAGGATTGCGAATTGGTACCAAAAAAATATCCATCGTGTATAAGAAACTAGCGCAAGTTAAATCTGATCATGATCAAATGCCCTCACTCTTATTGAGATTGCGCCAGGTGCCGGATCAGGTGTTGTCCTCACCATCTGATCATTGTTTAAAAATACAAGGGAGTGTCCTTCGGGTCTTTCTTTCAATATATACTATACTCCAAACTTTCGCATATAGTCCACTGTGCAGCTCTAGTGCGGCTTTAACAACCAACGAAGTAACTTACGGATTATTTGATTGTGAAATGACATTTTAATAATAACGTTCTGTATTATTATGTCAAAAGCGATATTGAATTTTTAGGACAATCAATTCAAACACTTCATGACAGTCAAACTGTACGTTTGATAAAAATGTGGGCGTGTCGGATAGTGGATTTTAATAATATGCATTTGTGTCTTCGAAAAAAGTTACAAATGCACACGTTATGAACTTCGAGCATGAATGGACTGTAGTAGAGCGAATATGACGTCATAATCGTGAAACCAACATATCAGACCGAATGGTCTCAGGCACGTGACTTCTTTTCAAAATTATGAATTAAAAAATACTCGCGATTGGCTGATGAATTGGGAAATGTGTAACAGTGAACATTTATGAATGGAATGACGTAATTAGTCACGTGTCTCAGGCCATACATGTTAGCTTCACTTTGATGTTAGCGAGATTATAACATTGTGTTTTCTCTACTATGAAGGATCCATGCTCGAAGGTTATTAACGGAAGCAAAACAACAATTGAGCGTCAAAAAAAATTTATATAACGATCATCTCTTACTGTTACAAAATAATTAAGATTTACAAATAAATCTAACAATTGCTATGCTTTTGTTTTTTAAATTAACGCGTTACTTTGTATTAACTTTGCCATTGTTTTGTGTTCCAAATAAGAATTTTACTAATTCGGAAATTACTTTATAAACCTCTTATTTGCTTGTACATTATTATTCTACTTATAAATATAGAAACATTGAATGTATTAGTCTTTCAAACCAAGATTCATTATGCTCCTACTTACATAGGAACTTTAATTAAGAAAAGCGATTCATCTTTATTTCGTCATCAATAAACTTCTATTCTTTTTTCTAAGTCACTTTCCTTATATATTACAAGTCTCTTCGTTAGGGCAATATCTACAGTTGCCACAAAAACTACTCAGTATTTAATTTGGAACATGTTCCATTGTTTTTTCAGTAAAAATGCAAATAAAACGAGGGATATTACATCTTTTCTTTGATTAAAATGATTTGATTTTTTTTGATGAAATTGTATGTTTCATGTTATCGTATTAGAGTATTATATTTTGCACAAAATTAAAAAGTTTTTGTATTTTTTTCTCTTTCGTAAAATTATTTAATTTAGATGGGTTGACTACCTTTTGTTTTCAATTTTAGATTTTTGAAATAATGTTTTTAATTTTTTTATTAGGATATTGGGAAACGGAAAAAATTAGTTAACGTTTCGTATTTTAACTAATTGCAATCTTAACTGTATTTTTTTTTAAATGTTTGCATTTTATAAATACAAGTGAAAAATTTAAGTTTGAATTTATTTGATTTGAAAATAAAAAAAAATTACGAACGTTTTTGTGTGTTGAATTTCAATAACACAAATAAGTGGGAAAATTTCTATGTTGTAATACATTAAGTTTGTAATTAAATTTAATTTATAAATGTTCAATATTCCAAAAAAAAAATTTGAAAAAATTGTTTGCAAACAATTTGTGAATTTAAACTACATTAAAAAAAAACATTTGTGTGGGATTTAAAAAAAAATTCATAATATATAGAAATCTAAATAAACCAATTAAAGCAATTATAAGGAACATAAGTTATAAGGTTTGAAGTAATTATAACAGTTTTACAAGTCCATAAATTAAAAATATATATTGTTATATGCATTGTACTTTAACTTTGACCATTTAGTAGCTCTGAGCTGAGCTTTTTTCTACTAAATCAATATCTTAAAGTATAAAGTATGCACAGCATTTTTTTATTCGGCACAAATAAACAAAATCTGCTATATGGTACACAATGTATAGTTTTTAGTTCATTTATATTTAACATTTATAATTTAATACATTTATAATTTAATACATTTATAATTTAATACATTTATAATTTAATACATTTATAATTTAATACATTTATAATTTAATACATTTGTAATTTAATACATTTATAATTTAATACATTTATAATTTAATACATTTATAATTTAATACATTTATAATTTAATACATTTATAATTTAATACATTTATAATTTAATACATTTATAATTTAATACATTTATAATTGAGTACATTTATAATTTAATACATTTATAATTTAGTACATTTATAATTTAATACATTTATAATTTAATACATTTATAATTTTATACATTTATAATTTAATACATTTAGATTTAAGAATACTAAAAATTACCTACTGGAAACATAAATATTAAAAATAACAAACATAAAGCAGCAACACTAATATCATTAAAGATCATGAGTTTTATGAAATGTACATGTAAAACGCAGCGAAGATATTTTTCATGTGCGTTTAATTAGCTTTTATTTTTCGAAAAATATCTCTTTAGAGTGTTTAAAATGAATTATATACTTAAACACTTCTTTGTAAAAATATGAAAAATAGGTAATGTGAAGCAGAAAACTGTGATGCACGCGTATATCTTATAATAAAGATTATTTAAAATTTAAAAGTTTTAACCTTGTGTGAGTTTAGACACACTGCTTAAAATTAGTTAGATTTGTATACTACCTAACTAATATAAATGGTCAACGAAACATATGGGCAGAAACGCTGTATAAAATCTGGGTATGGAACGAGAATGACAACTGAAATTTTTATAATTAAAAAAAAACTAATTTGAATATATCAAATATAAACTTCTATGTGAAATTAACTCAGTATCGCCAGTATTTTATAACCTTTAAATATAATAATACCGTCGTGAGTTATGTAACTTTGCAACAGAGATCAACCTCAATATCACTATTTTTCTCAAAACTGTCAATTATGATATTGTCCTTCTTGTTCCAAGCCATAGAAATGTTCTTGTAAAACAGTCATCAAGGCTCAACTTCAAATTCACCATTTATCTCAAAACTGTCAATTATGATATTGTCCTTGTTGTTCTAATCCGCGGAAATATTTTTGTAAAAGAGTCATCAAGGTTCAACATTAAATTCACAATTTATCTCATAACTGTCAATTATGATATTGGTCCTTCTTATTCTAATCCGCGGAAATGTTCTTGTAAAACAGTCATCAAGGCTCAACCTCAATATCACCATTTTTCTCAAAACTTTCAATTATGATATTGGTCATTCTTGTTCTAATCCGCAGAATTATTCTTGTAAAACAGTCATCAAGGCTCAAATTCACCATTTATCTCAAAACTCTCAATTAAAATATGGGTCTTTTTTATTATAATCCGCAGAAATATTCTTGTAAAACAGTCATCAAGGCTCAAATTCACCATTTATCTCAAAACTCTCAATTAAAATATGGGTCCTTTTTATTATAATCCGCAGAATTATTCTTGTAAAACAGTCATCAAGGCTCAAATTCACCATTTATCTCAAAACTCTCAATTAAAATATGGGTCCTTTTTATTATAATCCGCAGAAATATTCTTGTAAAACAGTCATCAAGGCTCAAATTCACCATTTATCTCAAAACTATCATTTAAAATATGGGTCCTTTTTATTATAATCCGCAGAATTATTCTTGTAAAACAGTCATCAAGGCTCAAATTCACCATTTATCTCAAAACTCTCAATTAAAATATGGGTCCTTTTTATTATAATCCGCAGAATTATTCTTGTAAAACAGTCATCAAGGCTCAAATTCACCATTTATCTCAAAACTCTCAATTAAAATATGGGTCCTTTTTATTATAATCCGCAGAAATATTCTTGTAAAACAGTCATCAAGGCTCAAATTCACCATTTATCTCAAAACTCTCAATTAAAAAATGGGTCCTTTTTATTATAATCCGCAGAATTATTCTTGTAAAACAGTCATCAAGGCTCAAATTCACCATTTATCTCAAAACTCTCAATTAAAATATGGGTCCTATTTATTATAATCCGCAGAAATATTCTTGTAAAACAGTCATCAAGGCGCAAATTCACCATTTATCTCAAAACTGTCAATTATGATAGTGGTCCTTCTTGTTCCAATCCACAGAAATGTTCTTGTAAACAGTCATAAAGGCTCAAATACACCATTTATCTCAAAACTCTCAATTATATTATTGGTCATTCTTGTTGTAATACAGTGATATATTCTTGTAAAACAATCATCAAGGCTCAAATCCACCATTTATCTCAAAACTGTCAATTATGATAGGGTCCTTCTTGTTCCAATCCGCAGAAATGTTCTTGTAAAACAGTCATTATTTAAAAAAAAACATCCTTAATAATTTCCATTTATATTGTTCTTCCTTTATTATTTGATTAAAGTTAACCCATGTTTTTTTTCTCTTTTACAATGCAAATATTTTTATTCTAAGGGATCAGAGTGAGATAGAAGAAAATTTCAGCGACAGACGAAAGTATAGTTGGAGATACGAATAACAGAAATATCTTGAATTTGCTTCGGGCATTTTGTTTGTATTTCTACGCGTTGTTCTTTGTGATAAAACTCAAACTCCGAAATGTAAAACGGTATTAGTATTCAAATGAAGACTTTCGCGCGGCGTTTTTCCTATTACTTTTCCAGGGATATTCTGTGAATGGTTCAATTTTTATGTATTGATTTGGTTCGGGCCTGAAAGAAACAGGTACTTCGAAAACAACTTTTAGATTCTAACCTTTCTTTGATTTTTGCATACAGAGATCGTGAGCCAAATGCATAATGGCTTTCACGAATTTTCCTTTTTTGAATATTTCTTAAATACGTGAGTAAAATGTTAAACTTAAAATATTGTCACTATTTGTATAGTAATATATGTTTTAATATTTTTCATTTCTTTCGTAAGTAAGATTATTAATTTAAATATAATGTGTATTTTGTAATTGTATTTACACGACAATATAATAATTTAAATAATAAACCCATTGTATTTTTTTCAGTATTATTTGATTTTACCATATTTACTATTAAATTAATAAATTAAATGTCCGTATTTTTATGTAAACATTTTTTTATTAAAATATTTATATTATTTACTTAAATAGTAATCAAAATAAAGGCAACCCTAAAAAAATGTCTTAAAAAAATCGGGAATTTTTATCATTATGCGCTTTGAAATAACCTGAAGCATTCCTTTACAACACGTTTTTAAATTGTATTTACATGATAATTACAAGTATTGTTTTTTAAAATTATTCAACTAAAAGGGGATTAACAAACTAAAAATGTAGATTTGTTTCCTTGTTTGGTTAACCATGGTTTTATAAACTCAATATACCTTTTCTTAGCAACTACTATAGTTAAAGCTGTCTACAAAATTTTACATCACCATTGCTCACTTTGTGAATTTACTTTATAACCTTGCGTTTTTAATATATACATAATTTAATAAGTTGCTACTTTTAGAATGATAAAACGCTGTTGTTTGTGTATTTTTAGAGTTTGTCAAGGGATATTCTTATTTTTAAATTTTAAAATATTTAAATATTTCAACTTTTAAATTCAAGATTCAGTGTATGCAAGCATGTTCCACGATTGAAATATACCAAATAAATATATGAATTGTGTGAAGCTTCTGAGGATAAGGTACATAAAAAGTTCTTTAACATGGAAACTGTCAGAGGGATTTCTAAGATTATACGTGGTCTTAAAAAAACACGACTTAAAATATTAGTTTTACATTGAATATGTATGTAAGAAAAAAAATAGTTCATAATACTTTTAAAGCATAACATACATGTATAACAATATAATTTAAAAATTTAACCTTATTCCCCATATATTTATGCTTTTTTATGACTTGGATTTCAAAACAACAATTTCCAACTAGCTTTACTATTACATTTACTATCAATTGATTATTTTTAAATTAACTACACACTTTTTTTATTAATATTTATTTTTCAAAACAACGTATATTCGGACTTTCAATTAAACTGTTTTCCATTATATGGGCTAATTTAATTAGTGAACTATAAATTTATAGTTATGTTATTCGGCCTTTTCAATCAATGTTATCTTCTAAAGCTACATTGTACCATGTTTAAGCTAACTTATACGAGACAAAAAAATATAACTTCTGACATTGACAAATGAGGAGTACTTACACACACATAGAAATTACATTACTTTAGTTGGTATGTTTCGCCAATACAATAGATGTGTGACATATGTTAGACATTTAAACCAGAAACTTGGCGGTAACTTGCATTGGCGATTGTCCAACAAAATACAAAACAAAGCATTTAATATTCCTTTACAAAGTATTTTCAGCCTGGTTTATCCAATTACATTTAATATCGCAACCACGTCTATTTATTTGCGGAAAAGGCAAGCTCATATTTAACATGTTTGCATTTCCACTTCCGCAATTATATCGGACGTGGAGATGTAAACATGTTAAATATGACCTTAGTTTATAATTTAATTGTGTATATGTGTTAAAAACGTCTACTGACTACGAAGGCCGTTCGCAATGAGGGACACCAACTTTTTCAATTACGAGCTTGCTGCTTTTTTATTCACATTAGTTCTAAAAACAATATTTCAGATGCGTTGTGTCGTGAATAAATGGTGAAATAGTCGGACTAGCATCCGTCTGTATGCAAAAAAAATACACAAGTATAGGAAATTGATGGGCGTTAATTCTGACGTAGTCCAATGTACTCACGCCTATAAGGTTACGTTAAGTTCCAGCTCTCAAGTGTTGGTATATCGCCATCTGACTATGGCTCAACGTTACTAGAATCTGTCTTTCTTCGTAAGATCGCGAAATGTCGAAAACTTGGAAGCTATAAAGCGACGTTTTTTTAACCAACCAATCTTCGAAATAGGCATCGAACTGTCGCCAATAGCCAAATTTGCAGCTTTAGTGCGACGTTGATTAACCAAACCAAAACAATCCCCCAATCAAATGTGCTTGTCTTTGCATTACCGAAACGTGTCCCCAGTTGACCAGTGTATACAGGCGCTCTGATATTAATCAGAGAATTGTGAGTTCTAATGGTTTGGTTTGATTAAAATAACGTCGTACTAGAGCTGCACAGTGGGCTATTGGCGACGGTGTTTAGTTATAATGGACTATACAAAAAAAAAGTAAAATTGCAGTGATCTTGCATTCGGAGGGTGGCCAGCTTCGCTACTAAAATACTAGGAAGTCGTCTAGAAAAGTATCAAACAAATTACAATAACGTGTATACGGGAATGGTGCACGATAAATCTGATCGGTGTTCAATGTTCTGACACCTAACGAGTTTGCATCGGGTACCAGCTCAGATGCTGTCCTCGTCAACTAACCATTGTTCAAAAATACGATGCATAGTTCTTAGGTCTTTTCTTCGAGAAAGTCACCGAACCGTTGCCAATAACAAAATGTCCAACTCTAGTGCGACGTTAATCAATCAATCAAGCCAAACCTGACTCTTTCAAAACACGATTCGGGGGCCCTGTTGCCCAGTGGATAGAGGGGTTCAGCTGGTAATCAGAGGATAGCTTGTTCGAATCCGTGCGATGTACTCGACAAAGAAAAGTAAAAAAGTAGTGATCTTGTGATCGGAGGATTGCCAGTTTCGCCACAAAAATACTAGAAAGTCGTCCAGGACATCAAACAAATTATACTGGCGTGTATACAAGACTGGCGCACGATACATTTGATCGGCAGCCCATTACCTGACGCCTATGCCTATTGAGGTTGCGCCGGTTGCCAGCTCAGATGTTGGCATCGTCATCTGACCATGATCCAAATATACAAGATTTGTTCCCTAGCCCAATGTGCAGCTCTAGTGTGACGTTATTAAACATTCCAAACCGTAATTGGAAAGGTTTAAATTAGGATTGTACCAAATCAGGTTTTGTCCTCATCATATGATCATTGTTTAAAAGTACGAGACAGTGTTCTTCGGGTCTTTCTTTCGAGATATGCACCGAATCGGTGCCAGTAGCCCACTGTACAACTCTAGTGCGACGTTAATCAATCATATCAATCCAACCAAGCCAATCAAATCAAACCAATCAAATCAAATCAAATCAAATCAAACCATTAAAACCAAGCCAATCAAATCAAACCAATCAAATCAAATCAAATCAAATCAATTCAAACTAAGCCAATCAAATCAAACCAATCAAACCAAACCAATCAAATTAAACTAATCAAACCAAACCAATCAAATTAAACTAATCAAACCAAACCTGACGCTTTCAAAACACGAGTGTGTATTTATTCCTCAATCCAACAAACTTCGTATCGTGAATCTATCTCCGATATCAGCTTCCATCGAACAAATAAATACATCCTGTCAAATTTTTACAGCTGGTTAACAACTGTTTTTCTGTATAAAAAAATATCAATCTGTAAATACCCAAATATCTTTTTGTACATACCTGACAATTGCACCTGGTGAATTTAATAATACATTTATTTAATTTAATTCCAATTAACTGTTAATTCCCACGATCTTTTTATTCCCCACCAAACAATCTATAGTTTTTACACAAGTCCACACACAGACAAAGAGCTTCCTCCTTCCACTTCAGAACTAATCTTCTTGTCAAACTCCTTTTTCCATGGGGTCGGTCTTCATCAGGTCTCAAAAGCAGCAATCGATAGGAGGTAGTATATTATGAACGTCATTTATTAAAGAGGGGGCTGATGAAGGGGGCTGTCGAACGGAGGCCCTTTGCCATCGTGATTAAATGCCGTTTTGTTCTTCGCCGATGAAACCGTCAAATTGTTGGGAATACTTTTATTGGAACTGCCGACGCTGAAGGTTAGAAACTGGAGATTCGAGATTTACTCCCTTGCACCTGGAAGTAGATTTTTTTAAAAATAGTTTTGGTAGAGTTGAAAATGTTTGTATGTGTTACAATTAGAATTCAATAAAAAATGTTGTTTTAGTATTATTAAAATATATAATATTTTTAACTTAATTAATTGTTTGTGTTAGTATTGTTCGGTGTAATTAAAAATAATTTAAACTGACGATCACGCAATTTTTGCAAGTATAATGCAAGTGTAATGTTTTTGTTCTTTGGCAACACTTTAAATTTCTGGGTGTATTTATATTTTATTACACACAGACTTTACATTTTCCGCTAATGAAGGGTGATGTATCTCCCAAAATATGTCCGGATTACACGGACATTAATTGCGTATTTGAACGTTGTATTTGTATTTTAATAAGTGTAATGTTGCTTTAACTGTCTTGACTTTCAAATAATGTTTTTTTCTGAGTGTTATTTTTTTAATTAATAGTAAAAATATAGATCGGAAGTTGTATCTCAAACAATGATATACAAAAACAATACTGTAAAATGAATAGTTTTATGAATTTAAAAGTATAATGCATTGTAATATAAAATGGAAATACATGGACGTGATAACATGTCCATGAGAGTGAGACGATTAATTCGGAAAGATGTACAGAGCCTTATTATATGGGTCAGGAAACAAGGATAACTCAAGGGGCATCCCGGTAGTCCAGTGGATAAAGGCGTTCAGCTAGTAATCAGGGGATTGCTAGTTCCAGCCCGTGCGATGGATTTGACAAAGAAAGGTAAACAAGTAGTGATCTAGTGATCGGACGGTTGCCAGTTCCTCTTCAATAATACTAAAAAAATCGTCCAGAATATCCAACAAATTAAATTGTCGTGTATACGGGACTGGTGCCGATAAATCTGATCGGGGTCCAATGTCCTTAAGCCTATTGAAGGCGTGGGTGCGAGCTCAAGTCTTGTTCCCGTCATCTGACCATGGTTCAAAAATATGAGGCATCGTTCCCCTGTCTTTCCTTCGAGATAGGCCCCCCGAACCGTTTTCAATAGCCCACTGTGCAGCTGCAGTGTGTCGTTCATTAACCAAACCAAACCTATAACTCAACATTTACTAAATCGGTGTATATTTTCGCAGTAACGATGTTCCCGGAAAGGTTTACCAACGTAAATTACTGAAAGATATTTGAATTTCATAGTTTGCTGTTGTGCATCATCAAACTGGGACGGAAAACTGTTTTTTTATCGGAATCTACACTCGCATACGTTGCACAAAATCTCTCTTTCTGTAAATCACGGCAAAATTGTGTCCAGTTTACATCGCCAGCGGATGATTTAAAGAATATGCTATTCAAATTCGATATCATTTTGACACGTACAAAATTTTTTATAGTCTCAGGGATTCGAAAGGCATCCGTGGCCGAGTGGATAAAGGCGTCAGCTGGGAATCCAAAGGGTCCCCGGTTCGAACCTTTGCGCGAATTTGACTAAATAATAGTAAAAAGTAGTGATATTGCGATCGGAGGGTTGTCACCTTCGCTACCAAAATACCAGAATGTCGTCCAGAACATCCACAAAAATTAAAGGCGTGTAGACGGGACTGGTGCACGATAAATCTGATCGGGGTCCAAAGTCCCGGCGTCTTTTGACGGCGTTGGGTTCCAGCTCAGATTTTGTACTCGTCATCTGACCATGGTTCAAACATACGAGGCATCGTTCCCGGGTCTTTCATTCGAGATAGGCCTCGAACCGTCGCCAATAGTCCAGTGCGCAGCTCTAGTGCGACGTTAATTAACCAAATCAGAGATTCAAAATCTACATATTTTAACAACTTTGTTACACATTAAGAAACCAAAAATTCAAATATGGCTGGATAAAGATGTAATTTCTTATTAAATTGTCAAATTGATATTCAGAACATTGAATTAATTAATTTTAATATCTATTTTGGTCTCGGAAGCAGAAATTTTTAAAAAAAATTATTGCCCAGTTTTATAGAAATATGACCAGTTTCTGATTTCGGCTGAATGGATGAGAAAAAAATATAGTAATTATATTAAATACAATGGGACACGTTGGGTTATTTACAGTAAAATTCTAAATTCAATGTCGCTATACAGTTAGTAAGAAAAAATATATACTTCACTTATACTTCAGTTCAAAATTATATATACTTCAGTGTCTGTTTATCAACAGGATTCTTTTATAACCCTTTAAGAAAGTAAAATTCTCAGTTTTTTTTGTTCTATTATATAAGTTTCCATTTCAAGAAGGTATTTTTATGGATCAGTTCAACTTGTCAGTTGTCATTTTCCTGACATGAGGAAAGCGATGTTGTCAGACATTCGCTTGAAAAGCTTATTTTTATGAAAGAATATTTTATGAATACATTGATGTCGAATAAAATCATATTCAAATATTGTGTATTTAAATGCAAAATGTGTGCATACGTCACCGACTGGTTAAGTAAGGTACGGACTTGAGATTAAATGTTCTCGAATACTATTTCAAGTAAAGCTAATCTAAGAATAGAACAGATGGTATAAGATGGTATATAGAAATATGCGTCAATCCAAACACCCTATTTCTGGTTGTGTGTTATTGTGCCTGGACTGGTGGTTTCCTTTATCACATGAACTTAGTCTAAAATTAGGAGTCAATATGTCATGTTATTCTTTACGTAAATAGCAAAATAGCAAAACTCATATAGCTCATTTTTGTAGCTTTAGTGCGGTGTTAGTACAACGTATGTTAAGTTATACTATTTAAAAGGAATTTCCATGTTCGTCTAGGTAGTGCGAGTGCTCCAGGCCACTCGTTTACATTTTTCTAAACGCTTCAAAACTCGGAACAATGACTGTACGTTGTGAATTCTTGCAACAATAAAATCTGCTGTTTTCGAGTGAAACAATTACCACATCTGCTAAAAAATTAGATCCATTGATGCCCTAATAAACGTTTTTATTTATAATTGATTCCTTGAAAGTGTGGATATTATCAACAATTACAAAAAATATATACAACAATTTTGTATTTGAATAAAGGTACCTCAACCCTTTTATTGAATATTTAAGTATATAGTTCATATGGTATACTAAACAATATAAACCGAGGGAGCCTAACTATTAGGAACACGCCACACTCAAATTTTAACTCGTCTGTGCAGCACGTGTGCATACGACTTGCCCTGCAATAATATGCAAGTAACTGTCTGACAAACGGATCATTGACAATTCTTACCGAAAACAAGTGGATAGCAATTCTTACTGGAAATTTGCAGA
>OZ010673.1:56906607-56974107 GCA_963932185.1 Troglohyphantes excavatus | reverse complement strand
TGCTCTAATCCTCTGACACTAAGCAAATAATGTGTCATTCATCTCAATGCTGGGTTATGGTGAGTGTCAGGCAAGATTGTTTGTGACTGCGTCGTCTGGTAGTTTTTCGAGAATCTGATTGAATGGTTCTAGAATGTTGTGGTCCTGGGTTTATTGCGTTGTGTGAAGAGTTATTCAATCTGTTGGATCAAGGATAAATTTAATCGTTTCTAATAACTCCTTTTATGACATTGAGAATGTAATTTGTATGGTTGGATGCATAAGAGAATTTGATTCCAAGTATTGTTATATCCTTGCAAGGTAAGTTGTTTTAGTTGCTGCGATGCCATGTTCAGAAGCGTACATTAACAAGTTCTTAATTGTGTGGATGTTGGTTATTATCTCGTTTTACTAGATCAGCAAACTCGTAATCAGAAGGTTGCGAGTTTTGATTCACGTGCAAGTGGGGTTGGTACATATATGCCGTGGTCCACTTATCCTGATCCAGGTGACTGGATACTGGGGTGCCAGTCCAGGTTTTTTTCGTCATTTGACCTTGATAAAAAATCGAGATACATTTTCCTGGAGCATTCCATTCATCAAACTAACTTTATGGAACCAATGGATAATAAGATTTCGTAACTAAGTTTTGAGTATATTCGACGATTATAATGGTTTCGAATACATAAGTTTTACTGCTTACCTATATAGATGCTTACCTACATAGATTGCCTTCATAAATCACGTTCAATCAATATCCACTATTACAACCAAGTATAACCGGGAATCGAACCCAGACAATCAGCACAGCAGTCCAGGGATTTATCCGTTAGCTACCAAAGCGACATTAAGAAGTTTTAAATAGAAGAAACGTTAAAAAAGTTGTGCTAAAATAACGTAAAGTAAGATAGTTGAGTTGTAATAACTATTTAAGCAATCGGCATGAACTAATATGAAAAACCATATTCTGAACAACTATTTAAAATGTGTCAGGTCGCTTTGTCAAAATGGCCTGAACAAAATATGATATTAGTAATTTTAAAACACATTGCTCTCTTTTGAGAACGCACAGTTACTTAAAATGGAATATATATTGTTGAGTATTTTTTTTTACATTGTAATTTTATAGTACAACTAAAAATTAGGAAACAGGAGATTATATGTAGATAATTGATTCAATAGTTCATATGAAAATCGCACTTTTCTTAATTACGGTAAGATAATACAGGGCATGAACAATGTTTCGTTAGAATTATATTGCATTGTAAAAATTACATTGCATTGTAAGAATTACATTACATTGTAAGAATTACATTGCATTGCAAGAATTACACATTACATTGTAAGAATTACATTGCATTGTAAGAATTACATTGCATTGTAAGAATTACATTGCATTGTAAGAATTACACATTACATTGTAAGAATTATATTGCACTGTAATAATTACATTGCATTGTAAGAATTACATTGCATTGCAAGAATTACACATTGCATTGTAAGAATTACATTGCATTGTAAGAATTACATTGCATTGCAAGAATTACACATTGCATTGTAAGAATTACACATTGCATTGTAAGAATTACACATTGCATTGTTAGAATTACATTGCATTGTAAGAATTACATTGCATTGTAAGAATTACATTGCATTGTAAGAATTATATAGCATTGTAAGAATTACATTGCAGGCAGTGTTGCGACTACAGGACTTCTATGGTATAGATTCCAAACCGTGGACACTTGGACCATTATGTTGTTCTGACGCTGAATAATTAACTAACCAACGCTCTGGATCCACAATAGGCTCAAACGCCACATTTGACTGATTTTTTTCTTTCAAAATACAGTTGAACTCCAATTATCCAGATCAATTGGGACCGTATCACATCCGGATATTTAAATAATTCTCAAAAAAAGAGTTATTAATTATTTGAAAAACTAATTTTTCTCTAGTATTTAATGCAATGTAATGACTATTGAAATGTAAACTTTTGAAATGTGAATTTTGCTGATTTTTTCCCCAAAGCAATCCAGATCCGGAAAATTGGGGATCCCCTTAATTTTATCCGGATAATGTGTGATCCCCTTTATTTTATCCGGATAATTGGTGATCCCCTTTATTTGATCCGGATAATAGGTGATCCGATAATTGGAATTCTACTATGCACTAGATATTAAATGTGATTTGAAAATTATCCATTTTAGATTCTAACACTAGTTACGTTATTTCATTTATGAATGTATTTTTATAATCTCTCTCTAATATGAAAGTTTATATACTCAATTTTTCACTGTACGCTTTAAAAGGCTTTTCAGAAATAGTGAACTGCTGAGACCTTACTTCTATTACTTCCATTTTCTAATGCATGTCTTTCTCTCATTTTCAGTCCCCCCACGAGAAGCCATCATAATGGATGAGTTTGGCCAGCATTTGCATGGTGTAATAGGGCCTTACAATGAAGGACATCCCGTCTCTTTGATATGCGAAGGAGAAGGAGGTAATTTATTATACTTAGGCGCAGCATTCATACTCAGTGTGCCACGCGAAACTTTTCACGGGTTCAAAGTAATAGAAATTCGAGTGTGTAGTAAATAACTTTTTAATGAGATATATAATGCTATATATAATATTTTTACGTTAAGGGAGACGCGAGTCCCAAATTTCGAAAAATAATGCTCAATTAATTTTTGCACAAAACAATGCTGCGTGTGTATGTGTATGCCTGTGTGTATGTGTATGCCTGTGTGTATGTGTATGCCTGTGTGTATGTGTATGCCTGTGTGTATGTATGTGTGTGTGTGTGCGTGTGTCTGTCTGTCTGTGTGTGTGTCTGTCAGTGTATGTATGCCTGTCGGTTTGTGTGTATGTCTGTCTGCCTGCCTGTATGTCTGTGTATGTCTGTCTGCATGTGTTTGCATGTCTGTCTATCTGTGTATGTCTGTCTACCTGTGTATGTATGTGTATGTGTCTGTATCTGTCTGTCCGTGTCTGTGTATGTCTATATGTGTCTGTATGTCTGTCTGCGTCTGTTGCCTGTATATTGTCTGTTAGTGTGCCTGTGTCTGTTGTCTGTCAGTCTGTATGTTGCCTGCCAGTCTGCCTGTTGATTGTCAGTCTGTCTATCTGTATGTCTGAATGTGTCTGTCTGTCTATATTTTAGAAATTTCACAGCAGTAGAAGGAAAATAACATACGTTTTTTATATGTTTATATGCATTTTGTCGTCTGCCTACTTACTTATTGTCAGCAGCATTCGCCATTTATTAAAAATATTTTTTTTGCAATTTTGGTCATGTTTAAAAAACTAAGGCTTTTTTTTAAAAATGTATTTAAAACTAAACTTATAATAGTTTTTTTAAACTTTGATAATTGTTTTTTAAACGTATGAAGATATTTTTTAAAATTAAGTTAAATTTTTTTTACGAATAAATAAACATAAAAATTTAAAGATTTTTTTTTTAAATATGAACATTAAGTATTTTTTTGAAAACAACTAAAACACAAATATGTAAAAATATCTTCATGGGTATATATTTTGTTATTTTTTTTTAATATTAAAAAAGTATAGAGTATCTGTGTTTAAAAAAAAACATACTTAGGCTTAAAAAACCACACACAAAGATTTTTTTTCAATGGACATTGTTTAGAAATGAATGTTTTAATAATGCAAAAAAAAATCTGAATTCATTAATAAAAAAATATTAGAATTTGGGACTCGGGTCTCAAATGATATTTCCTTAATAACTAGTAAAATTAAAAGTAAAGCGTGTATATTGGTAGTTGGCAGATAAATCTTAAATCATTTCATGAATTCAAATATGGATACTTGCTTATTTTTAAAAACAATATTCCATATGCAGTACTATTTCTGAACGTTATGTTACTAAGTTTAAAATATAATAACATTTAAATAGATTTTAATAATAATGTTTATACCTATAACAATATAATTTTAAAACATTTGCCGCAAGTGTTAAAAATTAGCGGTCGCTTGCTGTATTTTGCATCTAAAAATTTCCATTTGACGACCAAATTTTAATAGGAATTCCATAACCAATCGGAATTTTATTTTTGAACATGATTTTAACTGCAACCTACACATTTCTACACGGCTGCAGTAGTGTACTATTACCGGAATTTTTTTTAACTTTTGTTATATTTCAAAGTTTTCAGAAGTTTTATGAAAATGCTAAAGGAGGAAATAATTGGTTTTAACAAGTGCGATATAGGAATTTGGAGTGCTTTAATTCCGCCCGTTTCAGTTTTATAAACTTTTCCACTTTACATTTGGTTATTAAATTACATAGTTTGGAGAATAGTATTACAATAACTATTACAGATTTGAATGATAAATGGTGTTTATAAATATTTTGTTTTTAAATGTCTCTGCTAGAATCGTTACATTATGGTAAATGTAAAAAATACAATAAAATATTTATTCTATTTAGGAAAAAATAAGGTTTAGAAAATTATTCGCTTTTTTTTCCAGTCATGGTAATCCATTTGCATCAAATGTATTCACACATTTTCTTCAATGTCTTTAAATAAATATATAATATAAAATGTTTAAAATTTGTATTTACATATGTCGAGTTATTCCAATCAAGAAATAGAAAATATTGCAATTTCAAAAACTACAAAAATCAACATTAAAAATAAAAATACGAAAGCGAGATATTAAAGTAAACTTTCTCAGTATAGATACTATATATCACATACTGTAATTGCTTTTCAAAACCTTGCAAAAATTCCATATATTTAAAGAATCGTTGGTTATTTTCCAAAATCTGCAAATAAACAAATATTGAATATTATAAGTAGATAATACAATTCGAGTGAATGTATATACGTTATAATTTATTGTTTTATCAATTTTTCTTTAATATTACTCGGGAAATATTATTTTTTGTTTATGTCGTAAAAAATGCTATGCCTATTATTGTTCCAGATCTTGTTGAGATTACTTTTATCGACACTAGGCTGGAAGAATTTTCCAATGTACATAGTCAAATACTATACATGAAAAGAGGAAATTATGAAATTAATTCGAAAAGTACGTCAAAAGAAACAATCCTAATGCAAAGCAATTTACTTTTTATTAAAAATAAGAAAAATCCGAGGCAAGAAATCTGTTTTCGATTAAATTTCTGCTGCAACACTTCAGAAAAAAATCCCCGTGTAATCTATAATACACCTGTAAATGGAAAAGATCACGCACGGCTTCACAGAGTTTTCATAAAATGGCTAACACTTTGGAACTTGGTTGTAATTAAACTCATTAATATTTTTGATTAATCAGCTGTTTATGCATTAGCTGCTAATTATCATATAGATATTAAAATCTTCTGAAAAGTAAAAAAAGATGCAAGTCAATATAAAGGTACAATTACTAATTAATTTATTTTTTATAGAATGATGTTTTAATTTGTTTAGGGGACTAATTAATTAAACAGTTACATTTTTATTTAATTTGATTTCTTTGTTGACACAGACTTTGATTTGCTCGTTTGCTGTGAAAAAGTTTCTAAACATTGGAAATAACTGTCAGTTTAATGTTCGTATTGTTTTATCTTCTTAATTACTCATGTAGAATACTTAGTAGAATAAAATCATGAATTAACTTTATTATAGAAATAGTTTAAAAATTACACTTACATTTCAAATTAAAAAAAATAGATAATTATAAGTTTTATCACGAAAGTGCATGAAAGAGTTGAGAAAGATTAAAAAATGTATCACATAATTGAAATATTATGCCATAAAGCCTAGCTGTCGCTGCCCGAGATTTACACAGATTGTTAGATGATTTCTAAATCTTGATTTTTAGGTATCATTAAAAAGTCATTTGTGCTTTAAAGGTTGGGAAGAGGATGTGAGTGGTTTTCGAAGTCTCATGTAGACAGGAACCTTACTCTTGAGTTGATGGTTAAGTATGCAAAATGTCATCAAACTCTGAATAATACTGTGGATTAAAATAAAAATAAACCCACACACTCTTCTGGTATTAGGGGTATTTATATAAACCAATATGGTATATTACTATGTAAATTTATAAATGCACTATATGTACATAATAATGTATAATTTATTTTTATGGTACGTAGTTTTATAAGCAACTCAGAAAGACACATTTATAAACATAATAACTGACACATTGACCCCCCCCCCCTAAACTTTTAATTGACTACACATGCGCTAATTATGCTTCCATTTCATGTTTGATTTTCGTTTTGATATCATTTTGATTCACTAGCCTTTCTAAAGAAGTGTGTACGCATGCGCAAATCATTCTTCCATTTCATGTTTGATTTCCGTTTTGAGGTCGTTCAGATTTACTAACCTCGCTAAAGAAGTTTGTACGCATGCGCAAATCAGACCGTCCATTTCATGTTTAATTTTCGTTTTGATGTCAGTTTGATTCACTAGCCTTTCTAAAGAAGTGTGTACGCATGCGCAAATCATTCTTCCATTTCATATTTGATTTTCGTTTTGAGGTCTTTCACATTTACTAGCCTCGCTAAAGAAGAGTGTACGCATGCGCAAATCATCCTTCCATTTCATGTTTGATTTTCGTTTTGAGGTCTTTCAGAATTACTAGCCTCGCTAAAGAAGTGTGTACGCATGCGCAAATCATCCTTCCATTTCATATTTGATTTTCGTTTTGAGGTCTTTCACATTTACTAGCCTCGCTAAAGAAGTGTGTACGCATGCGCAAATCATCCTTCCATTTCATGTTTGATTTTCGTTTCGAGGTCGTTCAGATTTACTAGCCTCGCTAAAGAAGTTTACCCTACCGTTTCATATTTGATTTTCATTTCCTTGTGGGGGTTCCGTTTCATTAGCCTAGCTAAAGACGTTTCAGTTCAATAAAAATATATTTGTAATTATAAAATATATTAGTTTCTGGTTTTAAATATTTCATAAACTTTATTAAAAATGGAAAGCAATTGAATACAATTAGTTCTTAAAATTTCATTTTTCAGTTTTTATTACGATTTTAAAGCATTAGTATCCAAAATAATTGGTAGATCTCGATCTAGATTTTTATATTGCAATAATTTTTTTTTTTAGTGTAAGCGACAATACCTAATTTTGGTTTATTTTGAGCTTTGCTTACATTATAGTTTAAAGAAAAAAATGCCTTGACCGAAATGGTTAATGGTTTGGTTGGTTTTGTTAATTAACGTCGCACTAGAGCTGCACAGTTGGCTATTGGCGACGGTTCGGGGTCAATCTCGAAAGAAAGACCCGGGAGCACATACACATTCACACACAGATTCATACACACATTCATACATGCACCTCGTTATTTTAGAACCATGGTCAGATGACGAGGAAACACCTGAACTGGCACCCAACGCTTTCAATAGACGCCGGGACTTTGGAGCCTGATCAGATTTATCGTGCACCAGTCCCGTATACACGCCAGTATAATTTGTTGAATATTCTGGACGAAAAAATGGTTAATGATAATTTTTTAGACAAACAATTTTATTCAACAAACTGCTTCCCCAAACATTAAAAAAATATATTAAAAAAATTTCAAACTTAAACGCCTAAATCTCAGAAATCACTTTATTAAAACAATTTTTACTCAACAAAGTGCTTCCCCAAGTATTAAATAAATACATAAAAAAATTCCAAAATTCAACATTTAAATTTAAGAAATCCCTTTATTAGAAAAATTTTTACTAAACAAACTTCTTCTTTAAATATTTTTAAACAAATGCTTAAAGGAATTCCAATTGTCAACGTCTAAACCTCAGAAATCACTTTATTAGAAAACATTTTACTCAACAAACTGTTTCCCCAAATATTTAAAAAATACATACAATAATTCCAAACTGTAATGTCTAAATCTCAGAAATCACTTTATTAGAAGATATTTTACTCAACAAACTGCTTTCCCAAGTATTTAAAAAATACATTAAACAAATTCCAATTTATAACGTCTAAATCTCAGAAATCACTTTATCAGAACACGTTTTACTCAACAAACTGCTTCCCCAAATATTTAAAAAAAAATACATAAAACAATTCAAATTTTCAACGTCTAAACCTCAGAAATCACTTTATTAGAAAAATTTTTACTCAACAAACTGCTTCCTCAATTATTTATAAAATACATAAAAAAATCCAAACTTCAACGTCTAAATCTCAGAAATCAATTTATTAGAGCACATTTTACTCAACAAACTGTTTCCCCAAATATTTAAAAAATTACATAAACAAATTCTAAACTTCAACGTCTAAATGTTATAAATCACTTTATTAGAAATTTTTTTATTCAAAAAATTGCTTCCCCAAATATATTTTTTAAAAATACATAAAATAATTACAATTTCCAACGTCTAAATATTTTAAATCATTTTATTAGAACACTCTTTACTCAACTAAGTGCTTTCCCAAACATTTAAAAAATACATTAAAAAAAATCCAAACTTCAACGTCTAAATCTCAGAAATAACTTTTTTAGAACACATTTTACTCAACAAACTGCTTCCTTAAATATTTAAAAAAATACATAAACAAATTCCAAACTTCAACGTGTGAATCCCAAAATCACTTTATTAGAAATCAACAGCAATCCAATTCCCCATTTACTAACAACACCATCTTCTCCAATAGCCTATTCCCATTAGAATCCAAAGTCTGACTTCCAGAAACCACCTTGCACGGCCACAACAAAGCCCCATACAGCTTACACAGCGTTAACAGCTCATTCTCAAAGCATTCCACGCCACCTAACGAACCCCCTCCAGCTCCAGATCTGGACAAACACGCCCCCAACAAGGCTTTCGCATGCAAATTTCCCTGAGACCCAAAAGAACAATAGCACACAGCACCCACCATCCATTGATCTGCGCCCGAGTACTTCGTCAAACCGGCACAAGGAAAAAGAAACTTGTATCATTCTTATTTACTTACTCACTCCATCTGATCACAACTATCAGCGGAAAAGAATTGTGTTGCAGAGGGGGGACATGCGATGGGGTGAGGTTGGTCCATGGTTATCTGTCTTATTCTGGGTGTAGTGTCTTGAAAAGAATCCTCAATGGGTACGTGATAGTAGTGGTTGTGTTCCTTTCTGGAGTGGAATACATTGGTGGTGTCTTTTTTAGGTGTTTGGTGTCTTTCTGAAGATTTGTAGTGGTAAAGCAGGTGTTGGGTACCACGTTTTCTGAAGTTCGATGTTTATTTCGGCAGTTTATTCCGCATTAGATTAATCTTAGAATATAATGCAAGACGTGGTAGAATATTTGGTTTCATAAATGCGTAAAATATTTGTTTTTGGTTGAGCATATGAGCAAATGACTTTTAAAAATGAATACTAGAAGTGTGAATTATCCTTATCAATGCGTTATATATACATACAATTTTATAAAAATCTCAATAGAATCCTCAATATAAACGAGATAAGAGTAGTGGTTGTGTTCCTTTCTGGAGTAGTGTACATTGGTGGGGTCTTTTTTTAGGTGTTTGGTGTCTTTCTGAAGATTTGTAGTGGTAAAGCAGGTGTTGTGTACCACGTTTTCTGAAGTTCGATGTTTATTTCGGCAGTTTATTTCACATTAGATTAATCTTAGAATATAATGCAAGACGTCGTAGAATATTTGGTTTCATAAATGCGTAAAATATTTGTTTTTGGTTGAGCAAATGACTTTTAAAAATGAATGCTCGAAGTATAAATGATGCTTATTAATGAGTTTTATGTCCATGGAATTTTATAGAAATTGCAATAGAATTCTTAATATTAACGAGATAATAGTAGGGTATTTTTTCTTCTAAAATAGAATACATTGGGTGTGTCTTTTTTAGGTGTAGAGTGTCTTTCTGGACGTTAGTAGGAAATCGAGTGTTGGGTACTACGTTTTCTGAAGTTCGATGTTTATTTCAACAGTTTATTCGACATTAGATTCATCTTAGAATATAACGTATAAGCTTGCAGATTATTTGGTTTCATGTATGTGTAAAATATTTATTTTTAGTTTTGCATATAATGAAACGATTTTTAAAAATGAATACTAGAAGTGTGAATTATACTTATTAATGCGTTATATGTACATGGAATTCGCAATAGAATCCTCAATAGAAACGAGATAATAATAGTGGTTGTGTTCCTTTCTGGAGTACATTGGTGGTGTCTTTTTCAGGTGTTTGGTGTCTTTCTGAAGATTTGTAGTAGTAAAGCAGGTGTTGGGTACCACGTTTTCTGAAGTTCGATGTTTATTTCGGCAGTTCATTCCACATTAGATTAATCTTAGAATATACTGCAAGACGTCGTAGAATATTTGGTTTCATAAATGCGTAAAATATTTGTTTTTGGTTGAGCAAATGACTTTTAAAAATGAATGCTCGAAGTATAAATTATGCTTATTAATGAGTTTTATGTCCATGGAATTTTATAGAAATTGCAATAGAATTCTTAATATTAACGAGATAATAGTAGGGTATTTTTTCTTCTAAAATAGAATACATTGGGTGTGTCTTTTTTAGGTGTAGAGTGTCTTTCTGGACGTTAGTAGGAAATCGAGTGTTGGGTACTACGTTTTCTGAAGTTCGATGTTTATTTCAACAGTTTATTCGACATTAGATTCATCTTAGAATATAACGTATAAGCTTGCAGATTATTTGGTTTCATGTATGTGTAAAATATTTATTTTTAGTTTTGCATATAATGAAACGATTTTTAAAAATGAATACTAGAAGTGTGAATTATACTTATTAATGCGTTATATGTACATGGAATTCGCAATAGAATCCTCAATAGAAACGAGATAATAATAGTGGTTGTATTCCTTTCTGGAGTACATTGGTGGTGTCTTTTTCAGGTGTTTGGTGTCTTTCTGAAGATTTGTAGTAGTAAAGCAGGTGTTGGGTACTACGTTTTCTTAAGTTCGATGTTTATTCCACATTAAGATTAGAATATAATGTGTGAACTTGCAGATTATTTGGTTCCATGTATGTGTACAATATTTATTTTTAGTGTTGCATATGAGCAAACGATTTTTAAAAAATGAATACTAGAAGTGTTAATTATACTTATAAATGCCATGCAATTTTATAAAAATCTCAATAAAATCCTCAATAGAAACGAGATAATAGTAGTGGTTGTGTTTCTTTCTGGAGTATTGTACATTGGTGGTGTCTTTTTTTAGGTGTTTGGTGTCTTTCTGAAGATTTGTAGTAGTAAAGCAGGTGTTGGGTACCACGTTTTCTGAAGTTCGATGTTTATTTCGGCAGTTTATTCCACATTAGATTAATCTTAGAATATAATGCAAGACGTCGTAGAATATTTGGTTTCATAAATGCGTAAAATATTTGTTTTTGGTTGAGCAAATGACTTTTAAAAATGAATGCTCGAAGTATAAATGATGCTTATTAATGAGTTTTATGTCCATGGAATTTTATAGAAATTGCAATAGAATTCTTAATATTAACGAGATAATAGTAGGGTATTTTTTCTTCTAAAATAGAATACATTGGGTGTGTCTTTTTTAGGTGTAGAGTGTCTTTCTGGACGTTAGTAGGAAATCGAGTGTTGGGTACTACGTTTTCTGAAGTTCGATGTTTATTTCAACAGTTTATTCGACATTAGATTCATCTTAGAATATAACGTATAAGCTTGCAGATTATTTGGTTTCATGTATGTGTAAAATATTTATTTTTAGTTTTGCATATAATGAAACGATTTTTAAAAATGAATACTAGAAGTGTGAATTATACTTATTAATGCGTTACATGTACATGGAATTCGCAATAGAATCCTCAATAGAAACGAGATAATAATAGTGGTTGTGTTCCTTTCTGGAGTACATTGGTGGTGTCTTTTTCAGGTGTTTGGTGTCTTTCTGAAGATTTGTAGTAGTAAAGCAGGTGTTGGGTACTACGTTTTCTTAAGTTCGATGTTTATTCCACATTAAGATTAGAATATAATGTGTGAACTTGCAGATTATTTGGTTCCATGTATGTGTACAATATTTATTTTTAGTGTTGCATCTGAGCAAACGATTTTTAAAAAATGAATACTAGAAGTGTTAATTATACTTATAAATGCCATGCAATTTTATAAAAATCTCAATAGAATCCTCAATAGAAACGAGATAATAGTAGTGGTTGTGTTTCTTTCTGGAGTAGTGTACATTGGTGGTGTCTTTTTTTAGGTGTTTGGTGTCTTTCTGAAGATTTGTAGTAGTAAAGCAGGTGTTGGGTACTACGTTTTCTGAAGTTCGATGTTTGTTTCAACAGTTTATTCCACATTAGATTAATCTTAGAATATAATGCAAGACGTCGTAGAATATTTGGTGTCATAAATGCGTAAAATATTTGTTTTTGGTTGAGCATATGACTTTTAAAAATGAATGCTCGAAGTATAAATGATGCTTATTAATGAGTTTTATGTCCATGGAATTTTATAGAAATTGCAATAGAATTCTTAATATTAACGAGATAATAGTAGGGTATTTTTTCTTCTAAAATAGAATACATTGGTTGTGTCTTTTTTAGGTGTAGAGTGTCTTTCTGGACGTTTGTAGTAAAGCGGGTGTTGAGTGCTACGTTTTCTGAAGTTCGATGTTTATTTCAACAGTTTATTCCACATTAGATGAATCTTAGAATATTATGTCTGACCTTGTAGATTATTTGGTTCCATGTATGCGTAAAATATATATTTTTAGTTTTGAATATGAGCAAACGATTTTTAAAATTGAATACTAGAAACGTGAATTATACTTATTAATGCGTTATATGTACATGGAACTTTATAGAAATCGCAGTAGAATCCTCAATAGAAACGAGATAATAGTAGTGGTTGTGTTCCTTTCTGAAGTAGTGTACATTGGTGGTTTCTTTTTTTAGGTGTTTGGTGTCTTTCTGAAGATTTGTAGTAGTAAAACAGGTTTTGGGTACTACGTTTTCTTAAGTTCGATGTTTATTCCACATTAGATTATTCTTAGAATATAATGCAAGACCTCGTAGAATATTTGTTTTCATAAATGTGTAAAATATTTGTTTTTGGTTTTGCATATGAGCAAATGACTCTTAAAAATGAATACTAGAAGTGTAAATTATACTTATTAATGCGTTTTATGTACATATGATTTTATTCAAATTACAATAGAATTCTTAATAGAAACAAGATAATAGTAGATTTTTTTCTTCTGGAGTGGAATACATTGGTGGTGTGTTTTCTTAGGTGTTTGATGTCTTCCTGAACGTTTGTAGTAAAACAGGTGTTGGGTTCTACACCTCCTTAATTTCGATGTTTATTTAAACAACTTATCCAACAATAGATGTACCTTAAAATATAATGTATCGCCTTGTAAATTATTTGGTATCATAAATGTGTTAAATATGTTTGTTTAGTTTTGCATATGAGCAAATGACTTTTAAAAATTAATACTACAAATGCAAATTATACTTATGAATGTGCTTCATGTACATGGAATTTTACAGAAATCGCAATAAAATCCTCAGTAGAAACGCGAGAATAGCAAAGTTTTTTCTTCTGGAATAGTTATGCTACTTTTTGGGAAAATACGGTTACTTGCATTTGATTACGCCCATGTATAATGCAATCGTACTTAAATAAATAAGGGGAGGTTTATATACTCATTTTAAGTACCTATTTTAACAGTGGATATTGAGGTTTTATACCGCTTTATTATAAATCAGAAAAACAATTTAATTGCTTAATTAAAAGAAGCCTTAATAACTACTTACGTTTACCAACAAAATATACCTAAGTCCATTACATACATTTCCTCGTTTTATCTAATGTTATCTATTACATAACTTGGCGATTTTCATAAAAGAAAAAAGATATACGTCCTTCTAAAATTATCTTGATTAATGAAATCCTGAAAGTATCACAAGATAATGCAAGTCATTAGAAGCTTGCTACGAAATCAAATTACACACCAAGCTAGGAAAATCCACAGCGTATAAAAGTAACGCACTCTTACAAAAACCCTCGCGATTTCTGGATGCAAAATTATACGTTAGAAAAGCTTCTTTTTTGCTAAGCTCCATAAAAAAGTAATAAGAGGGATTTGCGAGGTGCGGCCACACCCTTTACTTGTAAGTAATCTAGTAAGTAATATTGGCATTTGTTTCATATAACAGAACCAGCTGTTACAATTATTGGCCGCGTCATCTGGGCCACTGTGGGAAAGGTATTGTTTCTTTGTCAGTTTCGTAGGTGTCTTTCATTTTTTAATATCTTTCTCATTTTATACGTAATTGATATTTTTTTTGCGTCGCTTGTTTTAGTAAATTTTCGCACACCTTCACTCTTTTTTTTAATATGTTGGATTTTAAATTAACAAAACGTTGTCCTGTTTTTTTTATTGGAATAAAGTGAGAGATTATCGCATGTTAATTATATAAAAAATACAGAATTAAAATAGTTTACGTAACGTTTATTAAATGATACACTTTAGCAACTTGAATTTACAAGTACAAATTTGATGTTTTTTTTATTTCAAAACTGTGTAGTTCAAGGTCAAACAAAATATGATTTCAAAGTATTTTAAAAATATATAATTTAAATAAAACATTCAGTGTTGTGATTGATTAATTGGTTGCTTGAGTTAAAGTTTTGCTACAGCTGCACAGAGGGATATTGACTATGGTTAAGGGCTTTTCTTGAAGGAAATACCTGGGAACACAGTCTCGTATATTTGAATTGGGGTCAGTACCTGTGCTGGCACCCGATGCGATCTCAATAGACGTCAGGAGATTGGACCACGATAAGATTTAACGTGAACCTACCCCTTAACACTAGAACGACGGCAGTTTCGGTATATCTAGAACGACGGGATGGGTCAAATTGACCCAGAGTACAAAAATCCATGTTTAAGTTTTAAAAATATAACTTTTTTTTTAGTAATGACAATTATATCATTGACAGTAATATTAAGAGTACAAAATAGAATATTTTAATTATAAACCTTAAAAATAAACAAAAAATTCTGTTTAAAAACTGTTTACACTACATTCAATTTGAACTTTTTTGAGGCATTTTTTCATTGATGTGTAAATTTTTTATTCATTATTTAAAAGTTATTATCAGGAAAGTGTTCGTACATATACTACACAAAGTTGCGGCAACTTTTTTTTACGTAATTTGTGCACTTGTTACACATCGGAACAAATATCAACTGTTTTGTTTACACACTTAGAAACTTGACTTCG
Source organism: Troglohyphantes excavatus (assembly GCA_963932185.1). Lineage (NCBI taxonomy): Eukaryota > Metazoa > Arthropoda > Arachnida > Araneae > Linyphiidae > Troglohyphantes > Troglohyphantes excavatus. Next base: position 56,958,928 of record OZ010673.1, on the reverse strand, counting down.
AACTCTTTTGCGTGCTACTGATGGTACTCACTTGTTTCTGTAAATCTGATTTATTCTTTTTACGAGTAGACTCAGTATAAGGATGTCGAAGCTCATCAATAAGTTGTTGGATAAATTTTCGCCTCGAAAGCTTTTTACCGATAACTCTTTTATACAAAATCCAGGAATTTATTCAAGAAAGGTCTAGGACATTGTTGAAAACATGCACTGGCCACCTTCTCGATGCTGCTTTCACCAAGTATTTTCGTGCATTTGACAGCAACATCTACACTGAATTTTTTAGAATTGTAAAACCACATTGTCTATGGAAATTTTTTTGGCTCGTTATCGTCAACATAAACTGTGGGGTAAAATGAACTGAGTCACATGACATTCTTATGATTTTTCCCTTGGTAAATTGTCATAGTAGTTGTACTATCATTATGTTTCAGTAACAATGTTTCGACAATTATGTCTACATTTGTTTTCACTATTTAAGGCAAAAACTTTCGATTCCACCTTACAGTACCTATCAAACTGGTGTTCTTTGCTTTTAAAATTTCCGATAGTTTCAGTGTTGTGAAAAAGTTATCAGTGGTGACGTTTCTTCCTTACTTTTCAAAAGGTTTCACTAAACGTAAAACGACGTATTTGGCGAGTTCTAGATTTGCAAAGCATCAGCTGCAACATCAGCTGCAAGCCAGAACTTAATTCCAAATTTATCTGGTTTGTTAGCCATGTACTGTGTAAATCGAAAACTGTGTTTTGTAGGAAACAGTTGCTCATCAACTGTTATGTATGAAACCTTGTTTTCTTGGTTGTTTGCACTAGAAACGTTTCAGTTTTACTAGAAACGTTTCAGTTTTACTAGAAACGTTTCAGTTTTACTAGAAACGTTTTCATTTCTACTACATGCAATAGGTAATTCGCAAGAATCAGATTAATTGCCATCATTATATGAAGATAAACTTTTAGTATTTGAAGGCACAAATTCTTCATTCCTAGAAGCAAACTCTTTATTTCTACAGTTTTCGGATTCATTTTCCGACAACTGTTGAAAGTATTCTAATGCTTCGCTAACAGTAAGTTTCCGAGACATTTTACTCAAGCTTTATCCTATCTGTACTTATTCAGATGCAGTCCTGTCTCCATCAGGGAAAAAAAATGCCATATGCGCTTGTTCTCATATAAAAACAGTTTGAACGAATGAAAATCCAATATTGTTCGACCAGTGACATTATATATGTAGGTCAAGGTCACTGACCCCCTGGATGAGTCAAGCCAAATGCGCACGACATGGGTGCAATGTGTTTTAGTTCTATAAATCGTTGTTATCTGCTTTCTGTATAGGAAAAGGGTGTTTGGGTCAAAATGACCCATTCAGTCGTTCTAGGTATAAGTATTAAAAACACCAACTATAATAACTGCCAGGCGAATAATATTTTTTCAGGCTGTTATATGCATGACTTTAGGAAAAGTCAAGGAATTTCAATTAATTCGGCTGGTAAGTTTTTGAGAAAAACAGAAATGAAATTCGATTTGGGTCAAATTGACCCACTTCGGCGTTCTAGTGATAAACACGGCGGATGAAATTGGATATTTCCAACGACTTTTTTTAAGAACGCATCTGAAAATCCTCCGATGACGAACTCGCTACAAATTGTCAAATTCCCGTAAATATTCGAACTTGCAATCCTCCAATTACGAGCTGCATACCTTACCGCTGGGCAATCCGTGCCGCAGTAGGTATATGGAACATGAATAATTTATACTTTTAATCGTAGAATATATGATCACAATTGAAAAGATTATACGACATAAAGCCCTTTTATGCGCTTGAAGGCTATTTTAAGCACGCGTATAAGCATGTATAAAAATATTGTTACCACATGCTCGATCATTAGCGACTTGGAAACAATTGGTATACCAATGTGGAAAATCGGATTTAGTTTTGACAGTTGTGGAAACCAGACGCGAAAACGTTGTCGAGAAAAATGGTATGGTAATGTATTTACGTTTCCCTGCTATTACCTTCAGCGGAACAGTATAACGCATGTCCCGTTTTTCCCCATTGATATACCGATCCGTTCGAAGTCACTAATGTGGTCTGTTGTAAGTCAGGATGGATGAACGATGTATTATGATTGGTTAATGAGGAAATATCACCAATGTACCACCAAAGTGCTGCCAAGGGAATAAATATGTCGACAAAAGAATAAAAAAATCGCCAAATGAATAAAAATATTGCCAAATGAATATAAAATTTCGCCAAATTAATAAATAATCTGGACAAATGAATACAAATATCGCCAAATGCATACAAATGTCGCCAAATGAATTAAATTTTGTCCTATATGCAAAAATATTAACAAAACGAAAATGATGAAATTAATCTTACGATGCTAAAATTGTTCTCATTTTTTTTGCACTCGATCTTCAAAACAAGAAAAAGATCACTCTCTACATGAGATTTTGAAAAATCACCTCCACACCTCCCCGTAATTAGCAGAAATGATTTCTTACTAAAACCGCCAAATGGCGCCACGGTGAAGATATCGGCCAATTATATGTGTGAAGCTATATATAAGAGTATCTGTGGGTTTTACTTTTTTATACAAATCAAAAATTTGTTTTTCGATGCAGCCGCTTCTTCCCGGGCAACGCCAGTCACTTTAGATAGTATATAATGAAATTAATATATATATATATATTTAAAAGTATTTTAATTACAATTTTAGCATTATAGACTTTACATGCCAACTGCTTTAATTCGGAAACCAGGTCCAATAGCTTCCACCGACTCATTTGTCCATTTCTCCGATGGACATCCATCTTGGCCCAACTAGAGGGGAATGCGGATTTGAATTTCAACTCCTGATAATGAAGGAGAGTGTGTGAATTGCTCCATCATTCATTATTGAATTAATTGGCTCCATCTTACAATAGTTTTGTGTCTATGGCCCATTCGCGTAGTTATCAAAGACGGTTTAGGTTGGCATTCCCAATAAGGTCCATATGTTCATTGATTATTAACATAATATGTTTGATACTAAAGTTATAACGGAATAACATACAAACTAAAATTCAAAGAAATATTTTTCTCATAATGTACATTTTATGCAGGAAAGAAGTTTTACTGTAAAACAGAACGTACTTAAAATTGAGTATATAAACCTACTCGTTTGTCAAGTAAAATTATCGTAAATAGACGTATGTCATGTTCATAGTCAAGTAACCGTACCTTCTCAAAAACTATCAATGTTATTTAATATTTCAAATCTTAGGCTGTGTTCAAGCGATTTTAATGGAATCGAACAAATTCAAAATCGCAGTTTAGAAGATAGTTTTCTACATAATTTGATGTAGTTTGCCTAAATGGAAACTGAGTTATTACAATTCAATTATCTTACTTTCTTTTCTTACGTCACAGTTTTTTAACACTTCTTCTGTTTATAACTTCCTGTTGTCCTGGTAGTTTAACGTATAAGGCGCTGGACTGCGGTGTTGATGATCTGCGTTCCCCAATACTTGTTTGTTATGGTCGATAGTTATTGAAAGTGATTTATGAAGGCAGCCTATGTAAACTGCCGTCTACACATTTTTACTCGTTGTAAAAATTATTGAGTACATGTCTTTTTTTCAAAATTGAAACTAATGTATTCAGAACCATGATAAACACCGAATATAATTAAAAAAGTACCTACTTTTCACAGTGTAGAAATTTCGTTTTAATTTGCAGGTTTTTTTTTCTATGGTACAATGTTAAAAAGTTAAATATCGAGAACCGTTTTATTATAATATAATTTGTAAATACATCCTGACTTGTTAGCCGTTGCAAGTGTGATTGTTTTAAATCTAGTAAAAAAGTGAATCATACTTGGTATCAAAACAGGATTAAAGTAGTCGGGGATTGAATAGACATATACTACGATAATATATTTATATTTATATCATAACAATTGTCATTTAAAAAAGTAATCGGTCATATAGAAGTTCATACTTACTGTACAGAAATATGCTATTTTAATTTATCTAACCAAGCCCTGAATAATATAAATTGCGTAGACTGTCGGGCACTGATTTTAACTTAAAACGTAGATAAACATATCGTATGTGTACTACCAATATTTACAAAGCCAAAAAAGTGGGTCAACTAAATAGTTATTGAAAAATTAAATTAGCAGGAGAAGAAAAACAATAGAACATTGAGGAATTAATAAATTATAATTTCTTGCATTAATTAGAATTTAATGAAATTAAATAATAGCTTCACACAATCTTCGTTTTATGACATGATCACAATTGGCAGTACACCTTCGATATTTTCGTTAGAACAATAACCACAACGATTAATATAACTTTAGTTAACCAGTATCAAATCACAAGTAAAAGCTTATCTTCTCACATGAATGATGCCCAATTGAGTATAACAGTTGCCTTACTTACCAAACCCCCAAAAAAGAAACAAAGCAAAAGCAGATACTTCACTAATTCGATATATACCATCCCCAACCCTCGGTAATCCTCGAGCATCGCCACAAACAAACGCCGACCTTTTTTCTTCTTCTTCTTTTGTTCTGCGGTTTGGCTGCTCAGCCTTTTCTAACCTCCAAACAATCAAGCAAGCATCAACATCAATCATAAAAACGGTTATCAGGAGGAACTTTTAGCGGGGAGGGAATGGAATGGCAGGGGAAAAACGTAAACAAATGCCCGAACGCAAAGCGGCAAGCGAACCAAATAAACAAAAGGAAGAAGGCGGGAAAAATATCGAACGTCGAAGATGTCATCGAAGCTTTTTCTTAATGGTTCCTCCGCAGATGGTTCTGGAGGAGAGGAATATATGTATATGAAAAAGAAAAAGCAATTGGAGAAGGGTTGGGGGATGGTTCTTAGAACCATTTTCAACGTCTGCTAGCCAAGGGGTTAAAATATCATCTAATGGGATCCAGGATAAAGAAGGGGGAATAGATAGCACTCACTCTATATTTCCGGAATTCGAATTAATGGTTATGCGCCTCGGTGGATAAATCTGATGTATAAAAATGTTATTTAGATTCGGGGAAATCGTTCCAAGTGCTGTAATGCCTGAATGGAGATATTCGGAAACAGTGCATTAAAACAATGTTTGGGACGTCAGCGTAAAAGTTGTTTGAGTTATTGTTTTTTGGGGGAAAGATTTAAGATGCCAATCTCTGTCAATCTCTTTTGAATTTAATTTTAAAGGAGATATGCATTGAAATAAAATAGTTTAATATGTTTTTTTTGTGTGTAGGTTTTAAATTGTAATTAGTATATTAAATAATATATTATGTAAATAAAATAATTTATTTCATAAATAAAATAATTTATTAAGTAAACAAATAAATTTGTTACGTAAATAAAATAATTTATTACGTAAATAAAATAATTTATTAGGCAAACAAAATAATTTATTAGGTAAACAAAATAATTTATTAGGTAAACAAAATAATTTACTACGTAAATAAAATAATTTATTACGTTAATAAAATAATTTATTACGTAAATAAAATAATTTATTACGTAAACAAAATAATTTATTACGTAAAAAAAATAAATACGTAAATAAAAAAATTACGTAAATAAACTAATTTATTACATAAACAAAGTAATTTAATACGTAAACAAAGTAATTTATTAAGTAAACAAGGTAATTTAAAATTAATTTATTACGTAAGCAAAGTAATTTATTACGTAAACAAAGTAATTAAGTGATGTACAATAATCTAGAAAATAATGGAAACATTATTCGTTTTTTCAAATTCAACTGAAATCTAAATATCGTCTTAGCATGCGTTAACGATATATTATATTCTAGATAAGTGGTTAAAACAGAGATAACTCTAAGCACTGAAACAAGAACTCCAATTGAACGACAATGTGCGTTACCTTGGAGAGGCATGCGAGACGCAAGAAAGGATTAGAAAACATTCATCATTGGCTATGCGGGAGTCACGTGACGTCATATAAACGTTTAAAACTGTTTTTTTTTGTGCCTTTTGTCTTTTTGTTTCCTCTTGAAAGTAAGTATGGTAAAACATTAAATATGTAACATTTAATGCATTTTCGAAAACCATTAATGCGTTTTTAAATCTACGCAAGTCTACACAAAAGGACTATGTTTTCTATATTTGCTCAAAAAGGAGTAAAGTGATCGGCGATGCTTAGTACTAGCTCCAGTGCTTATAGTTATATTATTCTAGCTCAGTGGTTGTAACTCGACCTTTCGGTATATGTTTATTACGCATTAACGACCACGCGTTGTTCGATTTTATTCAAATTCGGCATGAATATTTAAATCATTAAAATCGACGTATATGTTTTTTTACTTATATTTTATGCAAATATGGGGTTTTGTTTGGCCGCGAGGTCTACTGTTTCTATAAATTATTAGTATTAGCTGGAATAATTTACTTTTTATGTAACAAGTTATGAATAAAACTGGAAGAATGATGACAATCAGTTAAAAAATTGTAAAATATTATTTGGCTGTGTTTGTCTAATATATATAAAATTGTGGTTTCTCTTTTTTTCATAATCTTTCGGCGGCTGCCTTCGTTATACTTCTGAACCCTTCATAACAATTTAATAAAAGGAATTGTAGATACGACATATTCACTAACTTTGCTAAATAAGTTTGTACTCATCCTTTCGTTTTACATTTGATTTATTTGTCGAGGTCATTCCCATTTTTTTAAACTTTTTTATGAAATTTTTTTATTCAGTCCATTATCTGAAATAATATTTTTTTAAACTATTTTTGAAAAAAATTATCAAATTAATGAGGCCTTCTTTTAGAATAAACATTTAAAACTTAATTACATATTTTTACTCGGCAATATAGCCGAATGAATAAAGCTTAAAAGTAATTATATGGTATTTAAAAATATACTTACTAAATATAACTGTTATTAAGAATACAGATATTTAAAGAAAAGTTTTATATTTTAATGTCGAAAAAGTATTTTATTTCCTATTATAGGAAGAAAAAAAAATATTTTCTATAAAACTTTATTTTTATATATAAAAATTATCTCGTTTTTAGTACTTTTTAGTTATACACAAAAGTAAAAGTAATATTTAAATATTCGCAATTCAACGTTTTAATTTTCTTTCCGTATTAATATTTTCCTCTGTTTTCTTGATTGAGCATTCATCATTAATATTTAATTAAGCTACAAAAATTATTTTGAAGTTAATCGAATCAATTAATTTATTCGTAAGTCCCCTTCTAAAGACTATGAAATGTTTATTTTAGTAAGACTTTTATATTTCAATTTCTTTTCAAAGTGCATACTCGCTCTCTTTGTATACTTAAAAGTTAGAATTTAACAAATACTTTATATTTATTCTTAAGAGATACTATTTCAGTTTAAGAAGTTTACTCAATACAAGGGTCATTCAGGATAGTAATCAAAACGAAGTTTGTACAAATTAGAGTGCAAAACAGTTTTGTAATACAGTTAATTGTACGTAAACAATGGATTTAAATTTAATAGAAAATATATAATCATATTTGCTGTTAAGTATTTAATCCAAGTTGTTTTAAGTGATAAAATTATTATAAATAACTATGAATATTAAACTGTGCACAATAAACATAGTTTTCAAGTCTACTGTTTTATATATTTAATAAAATTACAATTCAGTAAAATAACGTGAAATTATTTAAACTAAATTGAATTGTATTATGAAAACTCGTCTGGAAACTTATTAAATAAACGGTTGTTAAGAATACCTATATTTCAAGTAACGTTTTATATTTGAATGTTTAGAAATTATTTTATTTCCTATTATTTGCAGTTTATTGTTTTAAAAAAGTATTTTCTATACTGTTTTATGATTAATAAAAATTATTTCGTTTCATAGTACTTTTAATTATGCATAAAAATTAAAGTCCATACTCTCTAAGTTGCAGTTTCTGATTTGGATGTATTTTATTGAAAACAATTAAGTAAAATAACATGAAAACATGTATTCTATATTATCGTTTAACCATTTGCACTCCGTTGGCGCCGCTCAGGCGACAACATAATGACTCGTTCTTTTGGTTCCCTGTTCTTTAAAATAAACGAGAACAGCACGATCTTGTGTTTAAAAAACAACGATTTTTTATCAACTCGTTCTTTTGCAGATCCAAAACAGATTAGGTTTCTTTTTTCTATAAGCATAACAAATTCTAGGGAAAAATCATAAGGATGAATAACTGTTCCGTAGAAGAAACGGAAAACGCAAAGAGATCTTGGAGTGCAACGGTTAATAAGAAGGCTGATCTAGAATGTTTTTATTAAAAAATACAATTTGTAAAATATAAAATACAATTATTTTAATACAAAAAATTACATTAAAAATTAACTAATTTCATTCGGAATCAATTGCAAAGTCTTTTAGGATAATAATAATCATAAGCATTATATATTTGTAATACACGATTTTCTTCATTTCTTGTGAAAGCTTTTCTAAATTTAATACTGCTTAAAATTATAATAAATTAACATATCTGTAATAAAACCGAAAGTGTGTAAATGTACAATTTACAATAAATTTAAATAAAAATTATTACCAATACAACGTAACTACTTAAGTTATAATTAGTAAAACAATATGTTTCCAGGATATCTCCTTGAATTGATTTAAACTAAAGTTACACACTCACAATGCAACGCTCTTTACTATAGGATATTGTACTACATAAATACTTTTTTAAAGTACAGTAAAACTCAATTATCCGAACTTCAGTTATCCAGATCGGTCTGATGGCCTCTAATTTTCCGAATTGCTTTGGGAAAACAAATCAGCAAAATCTGCATTTTGTAAGTTTCTTTCAACAAATTACAATACATACCAAATTACATATCATTTATTAGAGTAAAATTCATTTTTTTTGCTAAAAAAAACCTTTTTTCGTGAATTTTCCAATTATCCGAATATTTGATTATTCGAATTGGATCTGATCCCAATTGATTAGTAAAATTAGAGTTCTACATTATCATTTTGTATTGCTTATATTAACAAGAATCATGAAATTAAAAAACAACCATTATAAGTAATAAATATAAGAATCCTATTTTGTATATATACAATATATTACTTTTGTTACAATACTTGAATTGAAAGTAACAATTGTTACTATTTAATACCTTTTATTTCCAGAAGATTTATATAAAAATTGTATACATTGCGATTTCTAGCACCACAAGCCTTTTCAACTTTGACAGATGTTAAAACGATTCTCATGAATACCCGAAATTTCTCTTTTAAAAAACCATAAAACTTTACAGCTTATAGGAGAATAGAACAGTGGGAAATATAAAGGTGTTTCGCGGGGATACCACTTACCTTTTAGTGGATAAAAGATGTCTTTATTGCCTTAGGAGCTTATAGAATCTTTCAAATTCAATCGTAGGAATGCTTCTTCTGAAAACATAAAAGGCACATAGACACGGGAAAACGATTCGAAACCGTTCGAAGAATATCGGATTTTCAATTCCATATTTGAAGTTTTATCAAATAAAACCTCTGTTTTACAGTCAACACTTACTGGATTCGCGGAACGTATAACTTGGTGGGATAGAAAATTCTATTTGAAATATTGTTCTAAAAACATGGTGTCAAGTAAGAAAAGTTTATTACATTTAGTTGGTGTTTTTTAATTTATCACAATATAACAAATCAGTCAGATAATTTAAATTGGTAACTAAGTATAGTATAATGTGTATATAACTACTAGAATATTCGTATATAAATACTAGAATATAACTTAACAAGAAAATATGGTATAGAGTAAGAAATGTTTATTACATTTAGAAGACGTGTTTTTTTTTTAATTAATGAAAATTTTACAAGTAAGTCAAATAATTTAAATTGGAATAATGGAAACTAGAATTGAATGTGTGTGATGAAAAAAGGAAATGATTCTGCGGGGGGAATACAGACGGAATCTTTTCCATTTTAATATCACCCATTCAATTGAAAGAGTGGGCGCAAGAACCATACTATCCATTTATTTCTGATTTAGACTTTTTCACTTATTTCTGATAAAGACAACTATTCCATATCCATTGGTACAAGCTTTACGCAATGGATATATATATATATATATATATATATATATATATATATATATATATATATAATTTTGTATCGTATGTTGCAAAAAACGTACAGTGTTTTCCATCATTTTTGAACAATTTTGAAATCAGGAAATGTATTGTTCTTACACCACGTATTCAGTTATCAATAAAAAAAAATTAATGCCTAATCATATTTTTCTGGCTGCTATGTTAAAATTGTTTTTGAAACAGTAGGTATGTGTAGGCTTTTTATATTTACATGCCATTGTAGTATTTAGAAACGCAATGTTTTAAATAAATTTGCTTTATTATTATTCCATATACATATATTTTATTTATTCCGACTACGTAAGTTTCATTTTTGTAAAAGACATGTACTCAAAAATGAGTACAATGAGTAAAATTGAATAAAAAGTGTAGTTTCTTGCCTAAAGCTGCCTTTATAAATCACTATAAATAAATGTCAACGATTACAACCAACACTTACCGAGAATCGAACTGAGATCCTCAGATACAACAGTCCAGTGCATTATTCATTAAACTACCATGGTGACTTGAAGAAGTTATAAATGGAATAAATGTTATAAAGGTGTATCAGAATAATGGAAAGTAAGATAATTAAGTTGTAATAACTCAGTTTCTATTTAAGCAATCGACATAAAATAATGAGGAAAACTAGCTTTTGAACAATTATTTAATATTTGTCACGTCGCTTTGTTAAGATGACTTAGCCAGACTCATATATTAGAAATATTAAATCACACTCCTCATTTTTAAGAATGTACTGCTACTTAAATTTATACTTCATCGCTCATTTACGATGCAATTAAACTCAAAGAAAAACGAGTAGGTTCAGGTTCTCATTTATAAGTCAAATTGTTTTACAGTGTATGTAATAAAAACTCAGTAGTAAAAAATAAAGCGTTAATTGCAAGCAAATAGTATATAAAAAATATATTATTTTTCAAATTATAAAGTTAAGATAAAAAACTTTTGGTATAATTAAACTAATTAAAAAATAATAGTGTCAGTTTGCACAGTAATAAAGCTAATCAACATGATTACCCTTTTAAATTGTTGAATTAATAAATATTAACGGTAAATATAATTTCATAGAAGACATTACATTTCTGAAATGAAACCAAACACTAAAATATTTCATACCATCTCAATTTCATATTTCTGCTGTTTGTTTTAATGCACAATTATTTAAACTAATAAAAACATTAATTTCTTCTACTAATAAAAAGTGTTCCATCGAAAGCGAAATTTTATTCAATTAAGCCATGTTTTGTCTCTATGAAAACTTGAGATAAAATTACTAATTATATATTTTTTGTTAAGGCATTCACTACCAATGATCATATTTTTTTAATTCTTTAATTTTCAATTACATCGTATAATAATTACAACAAATACCAAATGTAAATAACTAATAAAGAATTATGATAAATGTATGTTTTCATATGTTATTGTTTTAATAACAATAAAGAAAAATCACTCATCAAATTCAATTAAATAAAACTCATATGGATTGCTCAAACTTTTTTAATATATTTTATAGTTAAATATTTTTATATATTTTTTTAAATATCGTATCTAAATGAGCCATTTAGTTCCAAGAAAACAGATAGATTACTTTTTAAATTTTTAGGTTTTCACTTTAATTTTTAATTTTCTTATACGTATATCAGTAGACGAAGTTATAACATACCAAAGCAGTTATATAACATTCATGTCATGGTGTGACTGTAGCAGTTGGTTGCAAAACCAGATAAGTAAAGCAGTGTTCACTCTAGTTGTTTTTGACGGGCGGCCCGCCCTTTCCGCCCTTTTTAAACCTCGATAGCGTCTGCTTGCCCTTTTTGGAAAAAAATACGCCCTCTTTTGAAAAATGTCCGCCCATTTTGCCCTTTTCAATCAAGTAAAAGTGCCTTTGCTTCTCTAACTGTCTTAAAAAAAAGGCATTGATTTCAACATTTTAAGTGTAAATCGGAATTAAGTGAATTATGACAGCAGAAAAAAAAACTTCTTTTCAAATGCGTGTGTTGCACAATCGTCCAAAAAATCCGCGCTTATTTCAAGCACTGGGGCATCTTATTGGTTGCCAAAAGTTTGTTTTTCAAGTGTACTTTTTGAAATAGAAGATGGTTTGGGTCGAGTTTACCAGATTAGGCATTTGTCATTGAATATTGGATTGAAGTAGCCTTTTCATCAGTTCTTGTACGCGTCTGATAAAAGCTACTTATCGATTTGGTTTTTAGCAAAATTATAATTTTTAATCCTCAAAAAAAATCATAATCGCACGACGTCAATTAACCAACAAATCGTATTTTTTTTGTTTGGTTGATGTATTAACATTGCAGTAGAGTTCCGCAGTAGGATGTTGGCGGACGTTTTCTAGATCTTTCCTTTAAAAAAAGACCCAGGAACACTGCCTTGTAATTTTGAATCATGGTTATGTAACGAGGACAACACGAGCTGGTACCTAACGCAACCTAAATAGAAATGTGGACATATGGATCACAATGAATTCTTCCTCTACGCGGCGGAATACTTTTGGTGTACGATGTTTTCCTCTAAATCATATCACTAAACTCATGCTAACAATCAAGCATCCATGCTTCCGGAGACGGGCCCTTTGTGTTAATGAGTGGCCCACCCTTATTTTTTTAAGTGCCCTTTTAAAAACAAGAAATGTCCTAGTAAAAACAAAAAAAGGCCCTTTTAAAAACAAGAAATGCCCTTTTAAAAACAAGAAAGCCCTTTTAAAAACAAGAAATGCCCTTTTAAAAACAAGAAATGCCTTTTTAAAAACAAGAAATGCCTTTTTAAAAACAAGAAATGCCCTTTTAAAAACAAGAAATGTCATTTTGAAAACGAGACATGCCCTTTTAAAAACAAGAAATGCCCTTTTAAAAACAAGAAATGCCCTTTTAAAAACAAGAAATGTCCTTTTAAAAACAAGAAATGCCCTTTTAAAAACAAGAAATGCCCTTTTAAAAACAAGAAATGTCCTTTTAAAAACAAGAAATGCATTTTTAAAAACAAGAAATACCCTTTCAAAAACATGATGTCCTTTTTTTGACAATAGCGCATTGCTCTTGGTTATTTCCAGAGTGACGCGTGAAAGCTACTGCCCAACAATCGCAGCGCAGTATTTAGTTGCAAAACCAGATAGATCCAAAAGTAGAAGAAAATGTATCAAGATAATATGTATGCAGAGTTAAAATTTGTTTTAAACACCTGTGTATATTTAATATAAATTTGTAATATTGGTATTATAATCCATAAATGTTGCAATTAATTAGTTTTTTTTTTCTTTTGAAATGTTAGTCAAACATTTTTTATTTGGTTTTGAGGCTTGAAGTCTAAAATAATGGATATAAATTTTTATAATTTTTTTTGCCAATTACCAATAGTGTGTACTAACATGAATTCGCTTTAATTACTCATATAATTAACAATTTTTTTTTGAATTCATTGTTATATAAAACACTGTAAATATTTTGTTTTAATGATTAAATAAAAGTTTAATGTCATATCTCAATATGTAAATGGTTATAAAATGATGTATTTTGAGATTTTAAATTGCATGATTACTTTTGCATGATTACTTTTTAGCTATCAACGATACGAAAGCAACAGAGACATGTAATATGTTTTTAGTATATACGAATTAATTTATACAATCAATCGTAACTCATTTAGTATTAATTAATTTGAATATAAACACATATTTTTAAAATTATTATTTTCATGTTTTAAAAAGACAAAACCGATATAAGTTAATATACATATATTAATTGTTTTATTAGCATAAATTTGTACATAACATTACATTCTTCGCAAAATAATAATTTCACTTTCAATAAACAAAAAAAAAACTTTTTTTTTGTATTACTAAATAACAATTTTGTATCACACACTGACAAATAAAATTTCGAAATTGATAGATTTGATATTACAAGAAAGATTAAGAGATGATTCGATATATTCGATATATTATATCGAAATTCTAGAAGTAAAAAATCATCGCGATTTCGATTTTGTAATTTTAGATTAGACATTTAATCGATTTTACTATTAATATGATTTACGCTTAATCGATTTTACGTTAAAGCGTGTTTACGGTTACTCGATTTTTCGATTTATTGATTTTACGATTAATCGATATTACGATTAATCGATTTTACAATTAATCGATTTTACGAATAATCGATTTTGCGATAAATCGATTTTGCGATAAATCGATTTTACGATTAATCGATTTTACGATTAATAGGTTTTACGATTAATCAAAAGTACACTCGGATGCACGAAAGAACTCAAGTCAATAAGAGCACTCGAGAAGTCAAAAATTGAATCTACAAGAATTGAATGTGAAAGTAGTAATGCTGTAATTAAAGTGGCAAATCATCTATATTTGTATTGATGTGTGATTGTTGAAGAGGAAATCAAAATTGTAATATTTCTTGATTTGAAATCAATCCAATTCTAAAGCATAAGTTTAAGGTATACGTATGTTTATAACTTAAATCTAATATACTTATCATAATAATAAAATATCGAAATATCGAAAATATAGATTCGCAACAATATGTATTCATTGAACTATAACTATATATTAGAAACATTGATTAATCAGATATATCCATAAAACTGGAAATATCGATTAATCGGTATATCGATTAAGCGGAAATATCAATTTATAAACAGTATGTATATATCGAGAATATCAATATATTAGAAATATCGCTTAATCCGAAATATCGAATTATTAACTAAGTTAATATATCGAATAAGGTTTAATCGGAAATATCGATTTTTGGCTGGTGATTAATCGTGATGGCAAAATGTTATCATCGCACAAGCCTATTTACAAACATATCAATACAATTCTAAAATAAAAATTAATCACATTACAATTCACTGACTTTTAACTCTTTTGAAAAAAAAAATGCTATAAAATCGCTAAACGTAAAAACTGGTATTTATGTGACATGATTATTTTTCTTGTATCATTCCTTAAAAGAATACTTTTATTCCTTGCTTATATTATAAAATCGATTACCAAATTAATAAAGTTACAAAGGATACCAATATATTTTTCACATGTTTGTTTATACTCTGATATGCTTCCAGGCTGCGCATTTAGTTCTACCAAATGTTAATATTACATAAATTCTATAAGCGGTTTTCTATAGTTACATTACAGTCTTCACTCCTGAAATATGCCACAGAAAAGTAGCATTGCATTTAGAGGCCTATTACTCTCGCAACATAATTATCCATTCATATACATGATGTATAAATATAACTGCGAATACAGTTACGATTCCAGGCCAGGGATGGTTACTAATTCACTGATGATTACAGCTTTTGTATTCTCATTGGAATTTGGAGAGCATCCAGGGTTTCAATAATAACTGCGCAAGTTTGCGTTATCTGAAATATAGGTTACATTTGAGCGCTACTAATTGTGAATGATGAATGCATAATTGATTGGCGCAGAAGTAATCGTAAATTCCTGCCATTTCACAGCTGAAAATCCAACGGCCTTTATGTGTATGTTATGTAGTATATATAACCATTGATACTTATCTCAACCAGTGGAGCGTGTGTCTAGTAGTTCTAAATTGGTGAAAGGATTTATGTTATATTATGGAAATGCGTGACTACCAACTAATTTTGAAAGAAGTACCTACAATAATATAACAGAGTATGTCACTGTGTTTGTATCACGCAAAACATACTGCTTACGAAGAAAGGGGGACAGTTTATCAAGTTTATTTTATATATTTGGTAGTATATATATATATTGTTTTGGACAATTGAAAGTTAGCGATCAAAAATTGCTTTGACGAAGTCACTCTTTTAGACAATTATATGATACGGAAAAGCTAACATGCACGCGATTTACTCGAAGATATATAAACAAGGTATCACTTATTTTGCGTTCAATAAAATAAACGGGGCGTACGAAACAACGAGATAAAAATTGAAACTGATAGTATTTATAAATATTACACACATATTATTAAATGTAACATTATTCTCTTTTTTTGCAAACTTGCATAAGAATGTTTAAAACTGATAGCAAAACAAAAGATTTAACTTTTCAAGTAGAACATTTTTAGAATTAAAAAAAAACGAAGTTTTAAACTAAAGGCAAATACGAGATGCCGTGAAAAACATTTACAAAAAATTATTAAATTCTGATTTAACTCAACTCATAAAAAATGTTTTATTCAAATGTTTAATAGAAAGACTCGAAAAGACATAAAAATTTATTTGGAGCTTTGGTTTTTGTTTAATTTTTACACCAATTGTTTCGTTTTTTTAAATGTTATTCTTGAAACCAGCTAAAGAATAGTCATCTTTGTTGAAAAGCAATTTGGAAATTCTGCATGTGCAGAAAAATTACTATCCAATGTTTGGAAAACATTTGCGAGGTTGTACTGGAACCTTAAAATAATGTCTCTTTCAAAAAAATATACCTGCTGTAGATTATTATAAAGCGTTTGTGAGTAGCGTACTATAAATACCTTTATCATAAATTAAGTGCTGAAGAATCCCGTTCAATGTTTTCAGAAATATGTATATTTGAACACATAATAACTATAATTTTTTTTTGAAGGGGACCCATCGCCCTCTGTGAGATGGATGAAGCGAGATGAGCTGTTGGATGACACATATTACATCACTCCACAAGGTTTTGCCAGGAATGAAATCCATCTGCAGAATCTCAAACGCACAGATTTACTCACCACACTAACTTGCGAAGTGTCCAACAACAATATAACGCAACCAGTGACTAGCACTGTCAGCCTTGACATGAACTGTAAGTTCATATATTTTTTTATCAAATACTAAATTAGAGCATAAGTTCTTATCTATGAGAATCCATTGTAATAAAATTAAATTAAAATATAATAAATAAAATTACGACGCTTAACATTTTTGTGTGGGCTGGGATCGCATGTGCCCCACAGAGTATATGGATTTAGTGGAAGACTTGGGATACTTCTAAACGAATGGGTGAAGATTTTCTAAAAAAAAATCGTGTGGTCTGAAATATGATAGTAAACGGGCTATGGTATAACATATAGTCGGAAATAGCATTTATGATAAAAAAAATCATTAGGATTCCAAATGGCATTCCTGGGACTGGCGAAGTTAAGTTTGTATCAGGGTAGTCTGAAATATACAGAAACTACCGATATAATTATTCCTCACACATTGTTAAAAATTTCAATTCAACTATGTACCATAGCTTGGTGCAAAACAGAGGTATGCAGCAAATTACACCAGACTGTGGTGGAATCTGTGTTGAACCGAAAATCATTTATCGGAAAAGAGCGGAGGTTTAACCGATAATTGGTTCAACTTCTTTACCTGCAACCGAAATTGTTGCTGTCGCTACATCAACAAGCTGAGGATTCCCTCCAAGAAAGACACCGGCGAACAGGAACCACCGTTGCCGAGTGGATAAAGGCGTTTTGCTATGAATCAGAGGATTTATTGTTCGAGGCAAGTGGAGGACTTGACAAACACACTACAAAAGTACTTCTACTAAAATACTAAAATAACTCGATTTTTGAGTTTTATGCAACGTTATGAGGTTGGATGTAAGGTTTCACCACAAACGGTATACGCGTTAGCACCGTAAAATGGTGAAACTCAGCAAAAAATGTTAGTTCCAGCTAAATGGGTACCAAATGTTGGGGCAAGGTCGTAATAATTTTAAACAGTGCAGAACAAATACTCCAGTCGTTATTGCCGAAAGCCCGTTGAAACAATTAAAACATCATTGATTTAGAAAATAATCAACCAATTGTGAGTTTAATTGTCGGTTGTTACAAGGTAGTGTTATCTATATCATTTGGTCATATATAACACAGGTCTATTTTATCAGCAGCTGAAAAAGGCTGTTTCACGATGTTGAATAAGCCGAAGCACCTGTCTCTTATCCGCAAATGAGGTACACACCAACAATATATCGAGTGCTTTCCGCAGACAACCACTTAGTCCGTCTCCGCCCCCCGATTAAGGGACCGCCCCCCACCCCTTTCCATGTCCGAAAACCCAAAAGAAATCTCCCGCGACAAAGGACCGTTGTCCGAAAGGGGATACTTTGGAATCCATCCAAAATGCCCAGTGTCGGTGTCTTGACACAGTTCGTTTGATCGAAGCTTTCTTGTTCCTTTGAGTTGGCTATTGACGTCACACGCTGGGCGTACTTGAGTTCTTTGGGATTTTTTTTGGTTCTGTTCTTTTAATCACACTTTTGTTGGAGTTGGTGATGTAGAATGCCCCGCTGAAATTAAGGGTTGTTTTAGTTGGGATGGAGACGCAGAATATTTGACCATCTTTCATTTGATTTTTTTGTTGTTGATGGAAACAATTCGCCAGATGGGTTTTTATAGACGTAGAAATGGTGATAAATGCGTCTATGTGTCTTTGCCTTAAAAAATATTACTTTAATTGGTCAGTAGTGGTGCTATTTAGTTTATTGAGTAAAAAAGAAGACGAATGCTCAAGCGTTATTTAAAAAGTAGTTTAAAAAATCACATACATTTATATTTAAAAAATCTATAAAAAATATAATCATAACTTTACACATCATGTACGCTAACGTCATTTTTGGACTATTATACGAAATTTAAAAAATATATATTACATTATTTAATTGCACGTATTCTTCTGTAGCCATCACAATATTTGGAATATATCGGCAATGTTGTTATAAGAAACTGTTCAAAATTACAGAAAAATACTGTTGTTTTAAATTAAATTGACAAAAAAATTTATTAATGACTTGCAGTTTTTTTTTGTTCCTTTGGTTTGGCCATTGTCGTTACACGCTGGGCGTACTTGAGTTCTTTGGGATTTTTTTTTTGTTATGTTCTTTTAATCACACTTTTTTTGGAGTTGGTGATGTAGAATGCCCTGCTCAAATTAAGGGTTGTTTTAGTTGTGATGAAGTCGAAGTATGTTTGACCATCTTTCATTTGATTATTTTGTTATTGTTGGAAGCAATTCGGCAGATGGATTTTTATAGACGTAGAAATGGTGATAAATTCGTCTATGTGTCTTTGCCTTTAAAAATATTGCTTTAATTGGTCAGTGGTTGTGCTATTTAATTTATTGAGTAAAAAAGAAGACGAATGCTCAAGCGTTATTTAAAAAGTAGTTTAAAAAATCACAAACATTTATATTTAAACAATCTATAAAAAATATAATCATAACTTCACACATCACGCTAACGTCATTTTTGGACTATTATACGAAATTTAAAAAATATATATTACATTATTTAATTGCACGTATTCTTCTGTAGCCATCACAATATTTGGAATATATCGGCAATGTTGTTATAAGAAACTGTTCAAAATTAAAGAAAAATGCTGTTGTTTTAAATTAAATTGACAAAAAAATTTATTAATGACTTGCAGTTTTTTTTGTTCCTTTGGTTTGGCCATTGTCGTTACACGCTGGGCGTACTTGAGTTCTTTGGGATTTTTTTATTCTGTTCTTTTAATCACACTTTTGTTGGAGTTGGTGATGTAGAATGCCCTGTTCAAATTAAGGGTTGTTTTAGTTGTGATGAAGATGAAGAATGTTTGGCCATCTTTCATTTGATTTTTTGTTGTTGTTGATGGAAGCAATTCGGCAGATGGATTTTTATAGACGTAGAAATGGTGATAGATTCGGCTATGTGTCTTTGCTTTAAAAAATATTATTTTAATTGGTCAGTAATGGTGCTACTTAATTTATTGAGTAAAAAGGAAGACGAATGTTCAAATGTCATTAAAAAATACCTTAAAAAATCAATGACATGTATGTTATATTTAGACAATCTATAAAAACTATAAACTATATAATCATAACTTCATGCAGCATCCACACTAATGTCATGTTTGGACTACTATACGAAATTAAAAGAAACATAATTTATTTAATTGCACGTATTCCTCTGTAGCCATCACACTTTTGAATATATCGGCAATGCTGTTATATGTATTTTTTTTAAATTGAAGAGAAAAACTGTTGTTTTCAATTAAAATCACACAAAAAAAATAGTTATGACTCGCAGCTTTCTTGTTCCTTTGAGTTGGCTATTGACGTCACACGCTTTGCGTACTTGAGTTCTTTGGGATTTTTTTTTTTGGTTCTGTTCTTTTAATCACACTTTTGTTGGAGTTGGTGATGTAGAATGCCCCGCTGAAATTAAGGGTTGTTTTAGTTGTGATGGAGACGAAGAATGTTTGGCCATATTTCATTTGATTTTTTTTGTTGGGAGCGATTCGGCAGATGGATTTTTATAGACGTAGAAATGGTGATAGATTTGCCTATGTTTCTTTGCCTTAAAACATATTATTTTAATTGGTCAGTAGTGGTGCTACTTAATTTATTGATTAAAAAGAAGACGAATATTCAAGTGTCATTGAAAACTACCTTAAAAAATTAATGACATTTATATTATATTTAAACAATCTATAAAAATATAATCTAAATAATCATAACTTCACACAGCATGTACACTAATTTCATTTTTGGACTATTATACGAAATTAAAAGAAAAATTATTTATTTAATTGCACGTATTCCTCTGTAGCCATCACAATTTGGAATATATCAGCAATGCTGTTATATGAAACTGTTCTAATTTTTAGAGAAATACTGTTGTTTTCAATTAAAATCACACAAAAAAAATAGTTATGACTCGCAGCTTTCTTGTTCCTTTGAGTTGGCTATTGACGTCACACGCTTTGCGTACTTGAGTTCTTTGGGATTTTTTTTTTGGTTCTGTTCTTTTAATCACACCTTTGTTGGAGTTGGTGATGTAGAATGCCCTGCTCAAATTAAGGGTTGTTTTAGTTGTGATGAAGACGAAGAATGTTTGGCCATCTTTCATTTGATTTTTTTGTTGTTGTTGGAAGCAATTCGGCAGATGGATTTTTATAGACGTAGAAATGGTGATAAATTCGTCTATGTGTCTTTGCCTTAAAAAATATTACTTTAATTGGTGAGTAGTGGTGCTATTTAATTTATTGAGTAAAAAAGAAGACGAATGCTCAAGCGTTATTTAAAAAGTAGTTTATAAAATCACAAACATTTATATTTAAACAATCTATAAAAAATATAATCATAACTTCACACATCATGTACGCTAATGTCATTTTTGGACTATTATACGAAATTTAAAAAAATATATATTACATTATTTAATTGCACGTATTCTTCTGTAGCCATCACAACTTGGAATATATCGGCAATGTTGTTATAAGAAACTGTTCAAAATTAAAGAAAAATACTGTTGTTTTGAATTAAATTGACAAACAAATATATTCATGACTTGCAGTTTTTTTGTTCCTTTGGTTTGGCCATGGACGTCACACGCTGGGCGTACTGGAGTTATTTGGGCTTTTTGTTCTGTTCTTTTAATCACACTTTTGTTGGGGTTGGTGATGTAGAATATCCTGCTCAAATTAGGGGTTGATTTAGTTGTGATGGAAACGAAGAATGTTTGACCATCTTTCATTTGATTGTTGGTTGTTGTTGGAAACGATTCGGAAGATGGATTTTTGTAGAAGTAGAAATGGTGATAAATTTGCCTTTGCTATTTTGTCTTAAAATTTTTATTTTAACTGGCAAGTAGTGATGCTACTCAGTTTAATTATTAAACAAATGTATAAAAATTATTAAAAAAATAATTGAAAACATCACAGATATTTATACTATCATTTGAAAATCTATAACAGTCTCGAAAGGACTCGACATCGAGAAATTACAATTTAACATTGGTGGGAATAACATATGAGGATTCTTACGTATAAATACTCTTCTCTTAAAAACCATTACACGAATAGGAATTATAATTTACATGTTATATATTTCTAAACTTTTCATTTAGATTTCTTTTTCAGAAATATAAAATACTTAATTATGATATTGTTAATTTATATAACACCGCAATTAAAAAAACTCATTTAGTTCAATTCATTTAGCTAAATGTGCACTTAATATATAAAACCACATTTTAATATAAAGAACAAACCAATTATCGTCACAGACAGCGTTACATTGTAAACGGTTTCTTAAAAGATAATTAAAAACCTAATTTTGCGCAATTTTTTATTGTCTTTGAAGTTTTCTTAAATTACTTTAAATTTTTGAGAATAATAGAGCTTCATTCCATTATGAAAGTAAAGGAGAGTGTGTTATGATTAACTTTATTTTTTTTACTCTAAAACTGCACTTTTTACCAAAAAAAAATAGCTGACATAAGAATTCTAATATAAAGTGTACAAAAGAATGTGAAGCTGCATTACATACGTTTTGTTGTATTTTTTTTACTGTAATTCTGTCCATAGAAATATAAATAATACTAACTTTCAGTGTAGGAATAAAATGTCACATAAAATTCACACATTAACAATTAAACACTGTAGCTGAATATTTTAGTGACAATGACATATTTATGAATAGCCACATAATTTAATAACATTTATAATTTAAATTTTTATGTGGATGTAAATTTGATGATTTATAAGGATATTTAAATACAATTTAAAACTTTTAACCTGTTTGTGGAGGTAAAAAAAATCTCAGTTGCACTATAATATTGCACACACGGCTATTGCAGACGCTTCAAGATATAATCATATAAGGTAAAATTTTCCGAATTTTACACCACAGTCATATAACGTAGACAACAGATGGTTTGGCATCCTACTTTTCAAACTTTCACAACAAGACCAATGTATACACATTTTATATACGGCATATGTTAATATACTCCTTCCTTTTTCACCATAAATATTCGGTCGTCAGAACAAGTTCGAACCAGATACCCTCAATTTTTTATGGTGTTATGACAAATACACTCTATGGCCCATGGAGCCCCAGTTGCTCAGTTGGTAAGGCGTTCAGCTACTAATCAGAGGATTGGTGGTTCGAATCCGGGAAATGGACTTGACATAGAAAAGTAAAAAAGTAGTGAACTTGCGATCGGAGGGTTGCCAGCTTCGCTACAAAAATACTAGAAAGTCGTCCAGAATATCCAACAAATTATACTGGCGTGTACACGGGACTGGTGCACGATATATCTGATCGGAGTCCAAAGTCCCGACGTTTATTGAAGGCGTTGGGTGCCAGTTCAGGTGTTTCCTCGTCATCTGACCATGGTTCTAAAATAACGAGGTGCATGTATGAATGTGTATGTGTTCCCGGGTCTTTCCTTCGAGATTGACCCCGAACCGTCGCCAATAGCCTACTGTGCAGCTCTAGTGCAACGTTAATTAACAAAACTAAAAAAAAAAACTATATGGCCCATGTATGTGCTGAATGTTCGATTTCATTCAAAATAATAACAGGGGAAAACAGGCGTTTTCTCCTCAGATAATGTATATTATACAAGTAGTGTGATTGTATAATTCTACCCTCAGTACATTTTTATTAAAATATGTCTGATTTCCCAAACAGTTTTGGAATATCTAACGAAGCACAGAAAGAAAGATGGTTTGGTTTGGTTTTGTTAATTAACGTCGCACTAGAGCTGAACAGTAGGCTATTGACGACGGTTCGGGGTCAATCTCGAAGGAAAGACCCGGGAACACATACACATTCACACACACATTCATACACACATTCATACATGCACCTCGTTATTTTAGAACCATGGTCAGATGACGAGGAAACACCTGAACTGGCACCCAACGCCTTCAATAGACGTCGGGACTTTGGACCCCGATCAGATGTATCGTGCACCAGTCCCGTATACACGCCAGTATAATTTGTTGGATATTCTGGACGACTTTCTAGTATTTTTGTAGCGAAGCTGGCAACCCTCCGATCGCAAGATCACTACTTTTTTACTTTTCTATGTCAAGTCCATTGCACGGATTCGAACAACCAATCCTCTGATTAGTAGCTGAACGCCTTACCAAATGAGCAACTGGGGCTCCACAGAAAGAAGGTTACTAACGAAGTTTACATATGTATCATCATCGTTATTAATCATTTTACATTAAAGAAACACGTACATTTAACCTTTAAGGGGTGGTGTGGGGTGGGACAACAGGTGTCCCACAGAGTATAGGGATCTAGTTGTGGGCATGGGACAGTTTTGATCGATAGAATGGGGAATAATTTTTATAACGCGAGTTGTCTAAAGTGTGCTGTGTGCGGCATAGCATGTCAGTTACTCGTGTTACTGACTATTAGGTACATTGTCTAAGTGTGAGTTGCAACAGGTTGCTCCTGATTGACATAATAATTAATCCTCAAGGTCAAAGTCTAGGGACCAAATTTCCAGTTTTTATAGGTTGTATCCTTAGGGCTGTCTGTCGCTAACAAATTCGCCAATGGTTTCTGAAGATCGTCTTCGGTTACGCTTTTCAGAATTTTGACACCTGATTGGCCTCACCAGGAATCGTGCTTTGAGGAAATATTGTTAACGACCCATCCGTCAGACAGTTACACAAATCTTATTATAAAGCAAGTCATCCTTCCACAAAGCTTTGATAACTTTATTTCAGCATCCCAAACTAAAATACCCCATTCCCCCTCCTCTTTCGACCTTAAATTTTTTTGGAATTGGCCCATAGCCCCAGGACAACTTTTCTCTTTTAAGGGCAAGTGATAAGGTTAAAATCAAAAATCGTAGTTCACACATATAAACTACCCAATTTAAAATAAATTGTTTGTTGGTTTTTTAAATCTATTGACTTATTAGAGATTTCATTGGTCTTCAGTAAATCTTGCTGGCTCATACACTATTCAAACATTACATAAAAATACATCGTAAATCCGTATTTACATTATCTACATTTAAAAAAAGTAATTTATTAACACATAAAACTACTACGGCATAAGAAGGAAATATGTTATTTTTAGAATTTTTATTAAAAATGACAGTTATTCATATTTAAAACATGCATATTCAAAATCCAAATATGAAACATGTACATACTCCCAATATATTATAATATTCTTCAAACCCTCTAATCTCGAAAAAGTATATTCGTAACTCCTAATTATATACATAGAGATGCAGATTCTCTTATTAACGAAATTTTTTTTGAAAACAGACAAAAATATAAACATATTATTTTTCATAGTAATTATTAAAGTATGAGCTTCGTTAACTACTGGTAAATTAACTTGGTATGCATTATATTTTATCTGCATTTGTAAAAAGAGATAATTAAGTATTTTTCCTAAACTAGATTATTAAAACTTACGAATTATAATTACCGTCTAGGGATTGGCACGCTTAAGTTTTTAACATATTGTCATGGGTTACTTTATAATTATTTAAAAATGTAGTCATGTATAAAAAAAATCAAGAAAATGAATATAAGGTATATTTGGAAAAAAGAAAAATAATATCTTGAGTTGTAATATTTCTGGGAAATATATGAGATAGAAATATCTCAAATAAATTGTTAAAATAGTCAGTTGTTTTTAGCGCATGCAATCTTATGGAATGGTAATATATGCCTGATGTTGTGACGTCATCTTGTTTAGTTGTAATTACAAATTAATCAGTTTACCATTAAAATTTTATAAAAATTAATAAAACTACGATTGAATGGTTTATTCGTAAACTTAATAAGTGTGCTTTTCAAATTTTCAGAAAACAAAGAAAAACATTATACATTCTATATAATTATAGGTTATGGCTGTACAAGATTTAGAGTATTAGTTAACATATTCTCTAAGTGGATGTTGCCCATAATTAAATTATAATAGTATTTATTCCTTAAAAAATACGAAATTAGCTGGTTTCTGCAATGAGATACGTTTTTACTGCAACAATTCACATTTTAAAAATAATTAATTTGGTAATTGAATTTATGACAGTTAACAAGATTAGGTACAAACATATGGGTTTTCAATATGAGATTCTGATTCCGTAATTTTTTTTTATATTTCAGAAACCAGTTAACATACTTTCAAATTTGCACCCACGCTCAATTTGTTATCTAATGTCACTTTTTTAGTTTCTGCCACTGAACTCTAACTGTAACTGCTGGAAAACTCAAACATTGTTTCCTTTATGGACGCGTTGAAGCCAATTGAAAGCAGCCATGCTGTGCCTCAATATTGTTTTTAAAGTGATTTAGAGGCATAGCATTGTAGAACTATCAAATGTATATAAATATTATATTTCCTTCTTATAGAATTAATTTTTATTTTGCCAAACAAATCGTTTTTGCTCTTGCTTTTTATTTACTTCGACTTGCAAATGACTTTTTATTTTAATAGCAGATTGAATTTAAAATGGGTTTAAAAAGAAAAGAGAAAAAAACTCAACCAAAAGCAATACACGTCGGCTTATATTAACATGAAAAATATACGAAATATTGCGGTAGCAAAGAAAGTGGGCCACATCATGACTACCTCTACATCGGCTTCAAGTCAACAAAATGTTGCCCTATCCAGAAGTTACAGTTAGAGATCAGTGGTTTCTGCCCTAAACACAATATTCACTGTTAAAAATAATCTGTAAAATTGAATTACATTTGAATGGAATATAGACAAGAGTATGTGTTTCCCATATAAGTTTTCAACTACGTAAATATATATATATATATATATATATATATATATATATATATATATATATATATATATATATATATATATATATATATATATATATATATATATATATATATATATATATGTTGTCTTGTTTCTGAAATAACCGATTTAATTATAAATGCATTTTACAAGGACGGTGACGAATCGTCACTGTAACCGTTACAAGAACGCCAGAATTACGTTTCATTATTTTTACACTATGTAGGTTAACGTGAAACTTATTTTTTTGGTGTAAATAAATTGCCTCATTCTATTTATAAATAATAAATATTTATTTCGATGTCTTACGTTTTTGTTGCTTGAGCATTACACGTTTTCTATTAATTTTTTTAGCGAACGTTATCGTAACGTTGACAACTTGGCAGAGTTTGAACGCTGGATAACGAGTAAATGGAATATTTGGCTTCGAGACAATTTAATCGAAACATTGTTACAAAAAAACTTTTATTAAAGTTTACAAAAAAAAATAATCCTAACGCTTGCTTGCTTTTTTTTAATTCTATGTCAATAACGGAAAAAGAGAAAAAAAAAATACTGAGTGTTCTTTTTTTTATTATTCGAATGGAATGCAAAGAAAAAAATACATTTCTGGCAGCCGAAAACATTAACATTACCCTATCGTCACACAGAGATCAATAAAGTACAAAAAAGTGCCTACTACTGTTTCACTTGAAACAAATTGTTAGTTCGAAAACGAATTTTTTTGTTTTGTTCCATAGTTTGGTTAAATGGGTTTTAGAAATTCTAAAGCAACAGCGCAAACGATAGATGATGCGTTTTATTGATTCGGATTCACCTTTTGAATATGTTGCAAGTCAGGAGTAAATACACATTAACACACGTTTTTTGCTGTATTTGAAATAAAAATAATCGGAAGGTTTTGTGTAATCTAAGTGGTTCTTTCGCTTGCGGCATAGATTTTCTATACCCTGGCACCCTTTGTTCGTATGTCTACTTAGAAACCTAATTACTTAGTTTGTAAAAAATGCATTGTCAAAAGGGCAGTTTTAGAGAATAATGGAATACACATTGAAATAAAATGTTCGTTACTTTAAATGATTCGCGTTTTATGTTTTTTTTATTTATTTTAAATTACATTATAAACTAAAGTATGGGTATTTTTTGGTTTTAAGGGGATATAGGACATTATTTACTTTATACTTTAATTTTGCATATGTCATCATATTTATCCATCTTATGTGTGCATTGCATATTAATGTAATCACATAATAATAAATAAAAAAACATTGTTTTTAAAAAATAAAAATTACAAAAAAGTGACCTTTCCTTATTTTTACTACAAATCAAATCATATTTTCTGAAAAACTTTACTTTTTTATTTTTAAAAAACAAAAGATTGAGGTTAACAAACTGTTATTACATATTTATAAGGCGTATTGACTAAATAACTATTCAAGGATAGAACATAAACATCTTTAATCACATATGCCTAACATACAATAATCTCGGGGAGGAACGAAACCTTAAATACGCATCACCGTAAGAGGCAGTTACATGACTGAAGCTTTCCTGCGCAGCGGGAAAGACATAACGTATGTAGAGGGCGTTACAATCGTAATAACGGGAACAATATATAGACACGTAACGGGAACATGAAAATATATACAGGTGACGGGGACATGATAATAGGACAAACATATAAGATAATAACATAAATGAATAACGCTGGTTACATCCTCCCCCTCTGGCTCCGACGTAGTCCCGACGAGGGGCCAGCACCAGTTCTTTTGGGTAAGTTTGGTGGCCGTCCTCGCTTTCGCAACGGATTACAAGGACGTTCGATGGGGTCCTGGGTGTAGGCCTTCAGGGCAGAAGTGTGGTACACGCCCAGGGGCACTTGGGGATTATCCAGGCTGGCAATTTCGAATGTGGATGGTGATCTTTGTGTAAGGATGACATAGGGTCCATCTCGTCTGGGCATAAACTTTTTGGATTGTCCAGTGGCAGCCTTGCTGACGGGATGCAGGGTCACATATACTTTATCACCTGGAGCATATGGTGGAGCCGGATTACGCCTTTTGTCTGCGTAGATTTTTCTTTTGTCTTGTTGGGTTTCGATGACTTCTTTGATCTGGGCTGTGAATCTTGAGAATTTTTTAAGGTACGGTGTTATTTCAGGGACGAAATTGTCGTTGTCGATCACTCCTCGTATGTCGTTAGTCACGTCGTCTGTCGTCCGCAATTCTCGTCCAAAGCTGAGAAATGCTGCTGTCTGCCCAGTTGATTGGCACTTTGCTGTGTTGAGCGCAAAACGGATTGCTGGCAGTTTCTCAGACCAGGATCGGTGTTCGTCTTGAACCAGGATTGCAAGACGAGGTTTAAGATCACGGTTTTTTCTTTCTACCGGATTTGCTTGAGGGTGATAGACCGGTGTCAACGTTTGGTTGATGTCTAGCATGCAGCAAAGTTGTTGCATTACGGCAGACACAAACTGCGTGCCGTTGTCGCTTATAATTCTACGTGGGATTCCGTACCTCAATAATACTTCTTCTAGTAGTGTAGTAGCACACTCTTTCGCAGTTGCAGTGGGTAATGCGAAGAGTTCAACCCATCGAGTGTTGACATCTTCGATGATGAATATCCATTTCTTACCATCTCTGCTTTCTGGTAATGGGCCAAACAGATCGATTGCAAGAGTCTCGAATCGTTGGGCCGGAACGGGAGTTTGCAACAAACCAGCTGGCTTTTGGTTTGAAGCTTTGTATCTGTTGCACTCTATGCAGTTTTTTACATAGTCCGTGATAAACTTCCGCATACCTGTCCAATAATAGCGCTTTGCTATACGATCGAATGTTCCTTCGGCCCCATAGTGGCCTGCTGTTGGAGCATCGTGATGATCTTTAAGGATGGAGTTTACTTCTTGAGCCGGTATGACCAGTTGTGCTTCGTCACTGTCCGAGTCTGGTGCATATCGGTAAAGCACACCTTGATTCATCAGGTAACCACGATCAGTCCAGTTGGCGAAGTCTACGTTTTTCTCATTGCTTTCGAAACAACGAATTATCTTCTCAACTTCTGGGTCTTTAAGTTGTTCTTCTCGGAGCTCTTTTGAAGTATGTGAGGGAACGTCGATGTGTATGCTACACAGTTCACATGAAGGTTCGGCATGCTGACAAGCTGGTCTTGACAACATATCAGCGACCACGTTGCATTTTCCTGGGATGTACTCTAACTTCAAATTGAAAGATTGAACTTCTAGAGCCCATCTTGCTAATCGTCCCGTAGGAGACTTCAAACTCATTAACCACTTAAGAGGTTGGTGGTCGGATGCAACAGTAATCTCTTGACCTTCAATGTAGGCACGATACTTCTTTAAAGCCCAAACTACAGCTAAAGCCTCGCGCTCTGTAGTCGAATAGTTTCTTTCGGCACTAGTGAGTAAGCGACTGGCATACTCGATAGGATGTTCATCAGATCCGGTGCCTTGTAAGAGAACTGCACCAAGGGCATAACCGCTGGCATCAGTCCGGAGAGTGTATGCTTGACTTGGATCACTTTGACGAAGGATCGGTGGACTAACCAAAAGTTCTTTCAGAGTCTTGAAAGAAGTTTCTTCCTCTGTTCCCCAATTCCAAATGACATTTTTCTTAGTAAGATTGCTAAGAGGTCTTGCTACTTCTGAAAAGTTTGGAATATATCTTCGATACCAAGAACAGGTCTGTAGGAAGGATTGTACTTGTTTGACGTTCTTCGGAGTTGGTATCTTCAGGATAGCCTCAACCTTCTCTGGATCAACTTCGATTCCTTTGGTAGTTATCCAGTGACCTAGATACTTAACCTTTGGGCAGGCGAATTGACATTTCTCTCTATTTGCCCTCAAGTTGAACAGGGAAAGTCGTTGGAAAACTTTCTTGAGGTCTTTTAGGTGATCTTCAAAGGTAGCGGATAAGACAATGATATCGTCCAAGTAGACTAGTATCTTTACATCCGGCAGACCACTTTTAAATCTGTCCATCAGCCTCTGAAATGTAGCTGGTGCATTTCTCAACCCGAAAGGCATTCGGTTGAATCTAAACGTTCCGAACTGGGTTGTGAAAGCCGTCTTGTCTTTATCCTCCGGATGCACGCTCACCTGGTGATAACCTGACCTCAAATCAATAGTGGACATGTAAGTTACATGTCGGGCGTCATGGATAAGGTCATCGATCTGTGGTAGAGGGTAGTGGTCTGCAACTGTCACTGCATTCAAGCCGCGATAGTCAACACACAGTCTTGTTTTTCCATTTGGTTTGGGTACCAACACCACCGGAGCAGCAAAGGGCGACTCGCATTCTTCGATTATTTTCTTTTGCAAGAGGTCATCCAGTTCCTTTTTCAATATTTCCTTCTTCGCAGGAGAAACTCTGTAGGGTGGATAAGCGACTGGAGCATGCGTTCCCGTATTAATGCGGTGCTCTATGAAAGTCGTGCTCTCTCCCCCTGGTTTGAAGCTTTCCTCGAAATCCTGAAGCAAATTATTGACCTGGAGCCTTTGCTCGATGTTCAAGCTCTCGCCTTCTTCTTCACGGAGATTACAGCTGTTGATGGGAAGAGTTTCGACAGGTTGCTGAGACGTCAATGTGATGTCATTCCCAAAATAAACCTTTCGGCGAGGGTTGTCACAAAAGTTCCACCTTTTGTTTCTTATGTCGAGAACAATTTCCGACTTTTCTAGGAAGTCTGTTCCTAAGAGAGTTCGATTTCCTTTTGCATTTGGAAGGGCAAGGAGATCCAGAATGATTGTTTTGTTTTCAATCTCAATGGACACCGTGGCTGTGCAAGCCTCTTCAGTAGTTTGGTAACCGTTTGCCAAGGTCATGGTTACTGAAGTCTCCTGGAACTCCACTCCTTTTCTCTTCAGCAGGTTGTAGAGGATCTCACCAGCGACTGATCTGCTGGCACCTGTGTCTGCACAAACTCTGGCTCGTACACCGGAAATGCACACATCAATCAGTGCAATAGGGGACATCTTGGAATGGCAAGTGTACATGGTAAGTGAATTTGCAGGGAAATTCTTATTTCTCGCCGTTGGAGAGCATGTCGGACACTTTGCCTTTATGAAACCAGGTCTGGAACATCCATAGCAGTATATGGCTGGATTGTTCTCTGGATTAGGATTTCTTTCATTTTGCCTTGGCTTTGGATTCTGCGCCACTTTTCTGAAGTTTCCAGTATTAAATCTTGGACTGGACCACTTCTTGGTATTCGACGTAGAGTCATTTCTGTTGTTTGGACGAACCGTCTCGTAGTCATCTAGCTTTTGTACTAGATCTGTAGTAGTCTTTATTTGTGTCCAGTCATCGATGAAGTGCTCTTTGACTTCTTGTGGAACACGGCGTTTAATCTGGTCTGTAACCATCAGATCAGACAATTCTTCAAAAGTTGTTATCTCGAGACCTGTAATCCAACCTTGAAAGTAATTCCTAAGTTCGTAGGCGAAATCTGTCCAAGTGCCTTCTTGACATTTCGAATGTTTTGTGAACAATTGACGAAATTTCTCTGGAGTGAGTTTATAGCGCTTTAGAAGCAGCTGTTTCACTTTTTCATAATCTTGTGCAACTTCTTCGACTTCTCTTGCAATGATCTGAGCAATATCATATGGCAGCAGACCAATCAGATGAGAGGCCCAGAAAGTCCTTGGAATCTCAGCTCTGTGAGCTTGTCGCTCGAAGAGAACGAGGTATAAGCTGATGTCATTCGTTACTGGATCGAATCTCTGGATCAGCGTCTGCAAGTCCAATCTTGGTTTGGCTGCTTGAAAACCATCGTTCTGAGTAAGAGGAACTTGGGATCGTGTTGCCTCATCCTGGAGTTTCAGCTTCTGAAGTTGGAATTCGTAATCGTCTTTTCTTTTCCGCTCTTCGTACTCCAGTTCCAATCTTCTTTTTCTTTCTTCAGCTTCAAGGTCTTCTTTCCTTTTCTTATCTTCAATTTCAAGGTCTTCCTCTTTTATTCTTTCAGCGATTATCTCTTCAAACCTTGCTTGGACAAACTCTAAATCGTCCTTATATGCTTCACTCTCTTGTATTCTCGTCTTCAGTTGAATAACTTTGAGATTATCAACACCATCCAAGTCCAGTTCAATTGCCAGCCGGACCAGGTCAATCTTCTTTCCTCGTGCGAGAAAAGCCATCGTGGGATTTCAGTCTAGTTCTTTGTGAGTTCAGAATATGGCAGTAGATAACAGGCACACAAAATAATTACCTCAAAGTCCTAGAGCTATTTCACAGTTCAATGCACTTAAACTCACTACAATTACCCTACCATGAAATATTAGCACTCAAATCGTCTATAATTATTTTTCAGAAAACCAATTAATATCAGTTAAAATAATATTAAATCATTTAAACTATTATAAATTTATTGTAAACCATTATAAAATCATTCCAACTATTCATTTATTCAAGCAAATAACACTATGCAGTATTAAATCTTTTCAAGTGTAGATGACACTGTATAACACCCGATCTCTAGTTAAAATGCACTATTTCTATGGTACCATTTCAATATTAGATTACCAGAATACCAAAATATATTTTAACATGATTGAACAAATTTATTTATAAGAAGAATCACTTTTGCTTAAATTATTTAGAAATCTATGAAGTACTTAAATATAAAATCAAAACAATAGCATTAACAAACTTCCATTTCATAACGAATCAATTCAAGTGTTCTTTCAAAATAAATTTTAAAAACAACATTAAATTTTATAATATAATCAATTATCCAACTGATCAAAATAACTAATAATTAGTTAATGCCAATAATTAAATTAAATAAGCACTATCACAAATAAAACTTCCTGCCAATATAAAATCTACTACTCTGAATTACACTAAGAACATTTATTTCTTATGTTTGCATGTCAAACCACATTCTTTTATTTTTCCCGAAAGAGAACAAAATAAAATAAATAAAACCCACAATCAGAATTTTCAAGGCCAGCAATAATTTCAAATAAAAGAGAACAGAAATAAAACACTCTCAGTTACGTGGAGAGGAGGGGGGAAAAATTGCTTTTCTCCGAGCGTACGAATTTGAATTCGCAATGCGAATACGATTCGCA
Source organism: Troglohyphantes excavatus (assembly GCA_963932185.1). Classification (NCBI taxonomy): domain Eukaryota; kingdom Metazoa; phylum Arthropoda; class Arachnida; order Araneae; family Linyphiidae; genus Troglohyphantes; species Troglohyphantes excavatus. Next base: position 56,925,169 of record OZ010673.1, on the reverse strand, counting down.
CAATCAGTATTTACAGAACCAAGGTGGTTCTTAGTTTGAAATTCAGTGCCAAAACACAGCAAACCATTGCGGTTTAATTTCAAAAGACTAGTTAAAATTAAATCATTAGAGATAACACTCCAAACGAGACACAGCATACGTGTTATGCAAAATTGTCTCCTCACAGTAAACAGGATGTATACTGAAAAACGAAACTTTGCGTTTCGAAACTGAAACTTTGCGTTTCGAAACTGAAACTTTGCGTTTCGAAACTGAAACTTTGCGTTTCGAAACTTTAACCTAGCCTACAAATTAAAAAACTTGTAACACTGAACAGAAAACAAAATAACACTTATCTTAAACATCCGATGATATTCCTTCTTGCCTGAAGAACAGAAATATAGTTCGTTTAGAAACGAACTTCAAATTGGCGGTCCTCGCCATTTTCATCAATCGGAACGAAAACCTAAAAACGAGTCATGCAATTGCTGTTCTTACAGTGTTGCGCCACGTTGGGTAGCCATTTATAAGGCGTATTGACTAAATAACTATTCAAGGATAGAACATAAACATCTTTAATCACATATGCCTAACATACAATAATCTCGGGGAGGAACGAAACCTTAAATACGCATCACCGTAAGAGGCAGTTACATGACTGAAGCTTTCCTGCGCAGCGGGAAAGACATAACGTATGTAGAGGGCGTTACAATCGTAATAACGGGAACAATATATAGACACGTAACGGGAACATGAAAATATATACAGGTGACGGGGACATGATAATAGGACAAACATATAAGATAATAACATAAATGAATAACGCTGGTTACATCTTTGTGTTATTTGCAAAACAATTGTTTTTGTAAAATAATTGAAAAAATAATTGAAATTTTGAATCTAGGCTTCATCTGTTTTATTCATTTTTCGTTTACTGTCTATTCATTTTGATATCAGAAAAGCAAATACTGGGAAATTTGTGAAAGCATATATAAGCCCTTTTTCGGTGACCCACCTCATGTCTAGACAATTATATACGTCACAAAGTTTAAGTACATATTTATAGTTATTATTAGTTATTTTTTTCAGTAACTTAGATGCGATGTGACCTATCCAAAATGTCCCAATCTATATAAAACTTGCCAAAACATGACATAAACAAATGTAAAACTTTCCACTTTCTAATGACGTTATTGTTCAAGCTTTACTATGTGAATATAGTATTTACGATGTTGTTTTCTAACTTTGTAGATGCAATATTGCTACACTCTGTTCAAAAATACACTATACAAAACGCTCTTAAAAGGTAACGGTGCCACTTCATTTTTTAAAATTTTTACTTTTTGAATCAAACTTTTAAACTAATAATATTTAATTATATTAAAAAAACAACTCATATAGCTATTCCATAATTGTACTTTTTTTTAATTTAAACTTAATTAAATGTGTTAACTCTTTTTAAACGTCAAGACTTGTTTAAATATTCATATTTTTAATCACATTTTTTTCTGAGATGCATTGAACTATAATACATAACATATAAAATAGAAATTTTATATACTGCATGTATTTGCTTTTTTATATAAATAGTTATTCATAACAATACAAAAGTTTTCATTAAAATTTATTTTTGTTTACCTAAAAAAATATTATCCATAAAGCTAATTCGCATGTCAATTTATAATGTATACATATTTTACAATATGATTAAAAATGTAACATTTATCCATTAATAATAAAAAAAAACTTAGCGTTTCGAAAAACGTAATATCAAGGAAAACTGAAGAAAAACAGTTTAAAGTTTTCGTTCCTTGAAAGATATATAAGTCATAAAGCATAGAATCTCAAATAACTCACTATAAAAAATAGATACTTTTCTAGAGTTGCACAAACAGCATATTTAGAAGATACCAAACTATAATTTTAGCAAATAAAAAAAAATTATAACTTTACTATTTTTTAGGTCCTGTGTCTCCTTAAAAGAAAAACAATTTATATTTTTCACAATTTATATTACAGTAAGACCAACAGACGTGAGAATAACGAGCCCATACCAGCCACTATCAGCAGGCAAAGCCATCGACATCGTCTGCGTTGCGAGAGGGGCTCGTCCCCCTGCCCAAATCTCCTGGTGGCTGGACGGCGAGAAACTCACGACCAAAGTCACCGAGAGCATGGCGGAGGAGGACAACCTCACGATCAGCAGTCTCAACATCGTGCCCAACATCGAGGACAACTTGAGGAACTTGTCTTGTCGAGGGGACAATCCTCAGCTGACTGAGAGCGTTCTGGAGGATACTTGGATCATAAGTGTGCATTGTAAGTGTGTATTTTTGTTTGTTATGATTTTGATTAGTGTATTTTTGTTTATTATGGCTTTGATTAGATTAGTGTATTTTTGATTATTACGGTTTTGATTAGTTCATTTTTGTCCATTATGGTTTTGACTACATTAGTGTATATTTGTTTATTATGGTTTTGATTAGATTAGTGTATTTTTGTTTATTCTGGTTTTGATTATATTACTGTATTTTTGATTATTATGGTTTTGATTACTGTATTTTTGATTGTTGTTTTGATTAGTGTTTTTGTTTGTTATAGTTTTTATTAGATTAGTGTATTTTTGATTAATATGGTTTTGCTTAGAATAGTGTATTTTTGTTTATTATGGTTTTGATTATATTACTGTATTTTTGATTATTATGGTTTTGATTACTGTATTTTTGATTGTTGTTTTGATTAGTGTTTTTGTGTGTTATAGTTTTTATTAGATTAGTGTATTTTTGATTATTATGGTTTTGCTTAGAATAGTGTATTTTTGATTATTATGGTTTTGATTAGTGCATTTTTGTTTATTATGGTTTTGACTAGATTAGTGTATATTTTTTTATTATGTCTTTGATTAGATTAGTGTATTTTTTATTAATATTGTTTTGATTAGATTACTGTATGTTTGTTTATTATGGTTTTGATTTGATTACTGTATTTTTAATTGTTGTTTTTGGTTGTTATAGTTTTTATTAGATTAGTGTATTTTTGGTTATTATGGTTTTTATTAGTGTATTTTTGATTATTATGGTTTTGATTAGTGCATTTTTGATTGTTATAGATTTGATTAGTGTAATTTTGTTATGGTTTTGATTTGTGTATTTTTTGTTGTTGTTTTGATTGGTGTTTTTGTTTGTTGTAGTCTTGATTAGCGTATTCCTGCTTATTATTGTTTTGATTAGCGTATTTTTGCTTGTTATTGTTTTGATAAGAATGTTTCTGTTTTTATGGTTTTTAAATGTGTTTTTGATATGGCTGACGCGTTTGAAAATGTTTTCAATAAGTTTAGCCCGGGGACACGTGCATATTAGATATAATCGTGCGCGTGGGGTCCATTTGGACACCGGCTTCATTATTTATTTATCCCTTAAATATATCCAAGGCGGTTATTTTTTTTAGCGTCATACTTTACGTCAGAATGATTCTAACATGATTCGGCAGAAAATTGTAGTGCTTATTCCGTTTGTAAGTCAGGTGAGATGATTTGTGCAATCCACAAAAATATACATCTCAATACAGCCTGCATTTCAAATTCATTAGTCTATTTGGAAGAATTATTTATTAATTTTTTGACACTTTTTTAATGTAAATGTATAGATAAATAATGATTTCCTCTAGATTCCACCGGTCCATTTAGTGGTGGGTTGGGGCACTTTCGAACAATGGTATGGGGGAATAATTTTTTAAACGTGTGTAATCTGAAGTATGCTGTTTGCCGCATAACATGTAATTACAGCTGTTCAGACAAGTGAAATTCATCTAATAGTTTCTAAGATCGTCTTCAGCTGCCACAACTGAACTATTTTGACATCTGAAGGACCCTACCTCGAATCTGCATAATTTGAAGAAGGGTTGTTAACGATCCCTCCGGCAGACAGTTAAACGCCTCTTATTGTAAAGGAAGTTACCCTTCTTTAAGGCTTTGAGGACTATCCTCTGCCTCTCAAATCGAAATCCCCCGTAACAGGTTTAGGAATTTGACCACATACATGTGCAGTTTTTCTGTTACAGAGCCCATGCGAAAACATTAACAGTGTATTATTAGTGAATAGTAACCTCATCTAAATTCGTAGATCTCCCCCAAGTCTCAGTAAGGCTGAAGACGTTGGACGCCGTGAAGGAAGGCAGCGAAGTGACCATGATCTGCGAAGTGCACTCCCTCCCACCTGTCACAGAGCTGGAGTGGCTCCAGGACGGCCGGTCCCTGGGCCCGCCTGTGGGGGCGGGCTTTCTGAACCGCACCCTGTTCATCCCCTCAGTAGGTCCCCAGCACAAGGGGGAGTACCAGTGCGCGGGGACGAATAGCGAAGGAAGGGCCGTGAGTGAACCTGTCCTGTTGCAAGTGTTGTGTAAGTTCATATTTATTTTCAAGTTTTTTTTTATACGCACAGGTAGAAAAAGATGGGGATTTGGGTTTTAAAACTCAATTTTCGAAATTCAAAATCCAATTTCTTTCCAGAATTTTTTTGCAAAAATACAATTGCATTATTAGAAAAACGTTCACTTATTTATTAGAAATATAAACGGGTATTTTTATTTAATTCTGAGGTATATAAATATTTTTTAATAAGTTTTGTTTTATGGTAACCTACAACGATTCATTGATGGGGTAATTTGGGTTGTCGGTGGGCGTTATGAAATTTTTGGTATAAAAAAGACATTATTAGAATAAAAAATTAAGTCAGATTAGTAAATTGAATAAAATGGAATACAAAACTACGTTTAAATTAAAAAAAATCATTTGATTAGTAATGGACTGTTTTTCTTACCAAAAACTAGTTGTAATCGGTCATTTGCCATTTTGAAAAAGCAACTACTTATTATTTATTTTCTTCAAAATAGAACAGGTTCTAATATTATTATTGGTTTGCTTTGATTCAGGATTCAATGATGTAATTGCGTTATTTTGAATTTTTTACTCGGACGAATTTTTATTTTCGATTTGTCTCAGACGAAATTTCATCTGAAACAATTGTTTTTTTCTTTAATGAAGAAAACGCGTCCATTTTATTTTTTCAAAATATGTTTTTTTATTTTCTATTGGAAAAAAGGGTATGGCAAAGCCTTGTGAACATTTTTAAAAGTAGAATAAATATGTTTTGGACATATTTGATTTTTTCTCTTTTAAAAATTAAAAATATCATTAAAATTTGTTGTGGAGGGGACATGATAATTTCCACAAACAGTTATCTATGTATTTTATAGTTTGTGTAGTTGTAATTTTCTTATTGTAATATATTCAGTCTAATATAATAAAAAAAAATATTAAAATTGACTTTAAATCCAAAATTTAAATATTCTTAAAAAAAATGGAAAATACATTTATTGCAATGACCCCTCAGAAACAACAAAATAAAAGAAATTTCCATTTGAAGTAAAGGAAAATACTAAAAACTTTTACATTTGAAATAAAAAAAATGCTAAGAAATTTTATTTGGTAAAAAAAAACATTGGAACATAAAAATATAACTCATAATGAATCGGATGACACATGATTTTTTTTTATTTTACCCCTTAGCACGGAAAATCATTTTTAATAATGTCCGGACATTAATACGGTGGAATGACCGTGAAGCAATATGCCGATGCAATTTCAAGGGTTCATGTGAAAGTATAACAAAGTATAACAGTAGTTTACTTTTTTATAACAAAGTATAGCATAACAAACAAAGTAGTATATTTTTTTTAGTATAACAAATGCAAAATAATGTCAAAGGAAAAATGGGTATATAAGTATAAAGTAAAATTAAAATATGTATAGTTTCTTTAAAACATTTACATTTCATGGATGTATACATTTATAGATTAATATCCTGAAACCTTGCGGGGGTGTAAGGCGGTAGCTACTAAGTTACTTTTCAATTTAAAGCAAAAATGTATTTAATTATCCGAATTATTATACTAGATATTTATTTTTAAGGTTTTCTTCTCATATGCATTGATAATAAAATGTTTTCGCTACACACCATTTTATTCTTCTCTCTAATTTAAGTTCAGTAGGTATATAAAAAAAAACGGCAAACAAACCTGATCAAATTTCTTAAGACTTTAAACCCCCAAACCATCCGAAATTTCCATATCATTCAAATTTCCGAAGACAATACCCGGAACTCGTTAAATTATTTTACGGAAATCTTATAAAGAGCACCTGAGACAACACCAGGCTAAAAATAAACTCAGGCAACACAATTTGCCTTTTTACCCGTTTAAAACTTCTCGCAATTGAAACTAAACAGTTGCAGCCTCGCATTTAAACATGGTTTGGAATACTACGGGGAGCGAAATTTTGAAAGCAATTCTGACGCGTCCCTCTTCCGAACCTGCCCTAGTTGAAAAATAAATATCCAATAATGAAAAAAAGGCAGAATAATTTGATTTCCGATTCTGTGCAGTTCCTGATGCATAGAATATTTCCATTTAAAAGTTGGGTTTTGGAGTTGTGCATAAAAGGTCTGTCCAAAAGGGCATGGGACATTGGAGTCGGTAAATGGTAAATGCAGTTAACGGGTGGATGCACATGAAATGCTTAAAAAATAGTTAACCTCAAAGGAATTGACTTTCTTCCACGGAATTCAAATTTTTGACAAGTATGTTTCTCTTTTTATATTGAAGAAACATCATGAATGTTAGATTTTTTTAGGGAAAACCCTAAACGTGATTTGTTATGTTGTGAACAAAATACTTTAATTTAAAATCTATAAAAAGGAAATAAGTTTGTAGTTGTTGAAAGAATATTTTATTTATGACTGTGTGCTGAATTTTATAAAAAAAAATCAGTAAAAATAGCTCTTGATTATTGTTATTAGATAATAAACTTTTTTTTAAAATTATTATTGTGTATAATTGTGTTTGTCGGTTTGTGAAGAAATAATGCTTTTCCAAACTTATTAATGTTTTTTTATCATTATCATCCTTTTTTTTAAGCCACTTATTTAAGATTTCGTTTACCCACTAACGCTCAATCAATTTTGGGAATTGTAAAATTGCCTTCACTATTTGGATTTTTAACTAATTTTTCCTAAACATAATATTTTATATATTTTTTTTAATTGTAATTCATTGTAAAGAAATAGCTTGTAAACTGTACCTAAAAATACTAAATTTAAAAAAAATGAAGTATTTTTATGAATTTAAAAACTGAAGGCATTACTGGAAAAAATGGAGATCATTAAGCCCATATATACGGCCTTGAGCGTCAGAGCCTTAAATATGTACAAACATATATATATATCTATATTTTTGTATACAAAAGACAAATATAAAATTAAAATTTGAAGAGTATTAGCTAACATTTTAAGGTATTCACGAAACATTTAAGGTTTTCACGAAACATTTAAATATCAGATAAAAAAAAATCATACGACAGTTAAAATACCCAAACAATTTAATTTAAATTATTATACATCAAAATATGTCACTTCTTATTTATGAAAAAACCAACTTAATCCATGACGCCCACGTTTATATAAACTTTTTAATTTCTAAACGGATTTGAGTTTAAACCAACTCTCGGTCGGATAAGCAAATTTTCGGATATGTAAGTTTGTTTTTACTGTAGGAAAGTTTAATTAATATTTCATATACATTATTTTTTCTACACAAATATATTTTTTAATTATATGAGTGGAGAAATTTTTTTAAAGTCCTCCTAATGTTTTAAAATTGAAAATTTTAAAAAAATGAGATTTTTTATCAACTTTTATATTATGTGCATTACTAAAAACACTGGAGATGATCGGACATACATGTTTGTATCCACATATTTAAATTAAATAATCGTTTTAAATCTCTATTCAATATTAAACATTTTAGGTACACAACAAACTTTACCATAATAATGTATCGTAATTCCTCAAGCAAATAAATGCTCAATATACCTTATAATATTTATAATAATTGAAGTTCTTTAATATAATGCAGGTGACCTAAAATAAGCATCAACTACTTATAAAAACAAAGTTTAGTATTTTTTTGCATTATTTGTACATTTTGGTATAAAACAACTAAATATTAGAATTTTTATCATACACAAATTCAATTATAACTATTATTAATATAAATTTTACTAAAATAAATTTTACTAAAATAAATTTTACTAAAATAAATTTTACTAAAATAAATTTTACTAAAATAAATTTTACTAAAATAAATTTTACTAAAATAAATTTTACTAAAATAAATTTTACTAAAATAAATTTTACTAAAATAAATTTTACTAAAAAAAAATTACTAAAATAAATTTTACTAAAATAAATTTTACTAATATTTGTTTGCAGATGCCCCCCGTTGCGAGTCTGTGCGCAGTAGCGTGTACGGAGTGGGCCGCACAGAATCCGTCAGCGTTACATGTGAAATCGATGCCTACCCCAACATTGTGAACTTTTCTTGGGTGCACAGTAACTCGGATAAGCATTCCCCCTTGCCTTCTTCTCAATACTCGAGCAATGGCACAAAAAGTGTCGCCACAGTGTCGCCAAGGGTGCCACAAGACTACGGCGTCCTCCAGTGCTGGGCATCTAACGCCATTGGCGAACAGAAGGATCCGTGCTCCTTTCGAATTATTCCTGCAGGTAAATACTTTTATGAATGGCGATGTATTTATTTACTTTAAAATATCAGTTTTTGATACGTTTATTAAACACCCTTACTTCACAGACAATGGTAAAATATTGCCCGTTAAAAACAATAAAGTGACTAAGTTTTGTTTGGTTAATTAACGTCGCACTAGAGCTACACAGTGGGCTAATGGTGACGATTCGGGGTCTATCTCGAAGGAAAGACCCGGGAACACATACACATTCACACACACATTAATACCTTTACCTCGTTATTTTAGAACCATGGTCAGATGACGAGAAAACACCTGAACTGGCACCCAACGTTTTCAATAAACGTCGGGACTTTGGACCCCGATCAGATTTTTCTTGCACCAGTCCCGTATACACGCCGTTAATTTTTGCGGATGTTCTGGACGACTTTTCTAGTATTTTGTAGCGAAGCTGGCAACCCTCCGATCACAAGATCACTACTTTTTTACTTTTCTTTGTCAAGTCAATCACCTGGCATCGAACCGGGAACCTTCGCATTCCTAGCTAACGCCTTTAACCGCTCGGATAAAGTGACTAGGATCAGACCGAAGTTACTATACACAAATATGGTAGCCTTAGTCAACATAAAATAAATGAAAGATGTGATTGGGATTAAGCTTGGGCGTTTGATTCGATATGTATCGAAATTCCGGAAGAAAAAATATCACGATTCCCTTTTGTAATTTTAAACTTGACGATTAATCGAGTTGGAAATTAATGGATTTGATGAGTATTCGAATTGCCATAAATCAATTTTACGATTAATCGATTTGACGATAAGTCGAAAGTACACTCGGAAGTCCGGAAGGACAAACGTGGAAAAGTATTTATTCTACTCATAAAATATCGATATATCGGGAATATCGATATACCAACAATTTGTATATATCGATATATACTTCTTTAAAATATATTTAGCTATACCTGACAACTCAACACAAGAAACTTCGTTCCGGGTAATATTAAAAATACAAAACAATGATCAATCTTATTTACGATTACTTCACTTTTAAACTTATTTTTTATAGTAACGTGTAACTTTTACATTATTACAGATCCAATAACGATTAATATACGATAACGATAATAACGATTAATATATGATAACGATAATAACGAACAATAAAGATAACGATTAATATACAATAACCATAATAACGAGCAATAAAAATAACTATTAATATACGATAACGATAATAACGAACAATAAAGGTAACAATTAATATACGATAACGATAATAACGAACAATAAAGGTAACGATTAATATACGATAACGATAATAACGAACAATAAAGATAACGATTATTATACGATAACGATAATAACGAACAATAAAGGTAACGCTTAATATACGATAACGATAATAACGAACAATAAAGGTAACGATTAATATACGATAACGATAATAACGAACAATAAAGATAACGATTATTATACGATAACGATAATAACGAACAATAAAGGTAACGATTAATATACGATAACGATAATAACGAACAATAAAGATAACGATTATTATACGATAACGATAATAACGAACAATAAAGGTAACGCTTAATATACGATAACGATAATAACGAACAATAAAGGTAACGATTAATATACGATAACGATAATAACGAACAATAAAGATAACGATTATTATACGATAACGATAATAACGAACAATAAAGGTAACGATTAATATACGATAACGATAATAACGAACAATAAAGATAACGATTATTATACGATAACGATAATAACGAACAATAAAGGTAACGATTAATATACGATAACGATAATAACGAACAATAAAGATAACGATTATTATACGATGTATCTTAATAAAAAAAACTGGTTTTGATTTTTTTTTTCGTTCAAATAGGTGTGGAAGAGACTTCCAATATTTCGTATGAACAATGCTGTTAAAAACCTCGAAAAATACATTATTTTTCGAACATAATTATTTTGAACTGTAGAGGCTGTTTTGTAAGTAACATTCCTTAATTGTTAAATATGTCTCAGGTGTTCCAGAGGAACCGAAGGAATGTCAAGTGACGAACAGAACATCGGACTGCATTTATGTGGATTGCGAGAAAGGCGAAGACGGCGGCTTGCAGCAAATCTTTCAAATGGAAGTGATGAGCACGGACTCGGACAAATTCGTGGCAAACTTGACGTCAAGGAACTCGCCCAATTTCGTCGTGTGCTCCTTACCACCTAAAGAATCGTTCATTCTCGTCATATATGCTGTCAACAGTAAAGGTAGAAGTAAACAGGTGACAGTACATTCCAGCACGCTGGCCGGACCAACAAAAGACAAAGGTGAGATTTAGAAAATTTATATTGAAATAGAGTTAAATAGCATGACCGGACCTATAGTAAAATATAGCAGAACCCAGATAGAAGAATATGTTATCCCAGGATAGTGAATACTATATATAGACGGTGCGCTCGTTTTTCGCTTTTTGAAAGTGGGCAAGGAAAGGCAAATATATGACGTCATTTTAGCTCCGCCTTACTTTTGACATCATTATAGCTCCGCCTTACTATCGGTTTTTGATCATTCTCATTGGCTGTGTGTTTCAAGCATTGCTACTTAGGTTCGATCATGTTGGGTAACAACAGGTGATTTAGTTTTTAATTAGCAAAATAATGTAAATATCTGTAAATAATTGTGTTCAGGTAACTTCACTACTAATCCGTCCTTGTTTTGTTATGTCCCCGTATTTTACTTGATTGAAATTGTAACTCATTTAATATGTCCAATACAAATCTTTGACCGGATAGTTCCGACCACTATTTTACTCTTTCAAAATTCATGGGCATGCTCTCGTGGCAGCTAATATTATTTTAATGCGCTTAATTTATTAATCAACTCTTTTGCAATTTTTCCATACTAAATGCAATCCTTAAAATATAATTTAAACTCATAAAATGCAGTAAAAGTAACTAAATAAAATTAGCTTATCACTTTTTAATAGTTCACAAAAAAACGAATAGATAGCAGCACCATCAACCAACGCGCGCGCATCTAGTTCAGCCTTGCCATTGGTTCAAACGAGAGCATTAGACATGCCCAAAGTAGGCGAAGGAAGGCGTCACTATGACGTCAAATAGTTGCTCTCTCCGCCTTCCGTCAGGCAGCGCGAGAACGAGCACACCTTATATATATATATATGGTCTTCACTATCCTTGATGTTTATCTACATTTTTAATTAAGAATTTTCTTTGAATCTATTTAAATTAATATGACATTCGATAACAATTGAATGTATCACGTTTTCAATGATAACTTGTAGAATTTCCCAAAGGGGCCTTCGTATTTAAATTGTTTTGTCTGAAACACTTTAAAATTGAGGGGTTTGCTGTAAAAAAGGAGGTAGCTCCAATTATTCGAGTTTCCAGAAAACCGTAAACAACGTTTGAAAATTCAAAATTTCATGTTGTGTGAAGATATTCTTTTTGATCAATCTTCTTAATTGTTCCTACATATTATGACAGTATTTTCACTCAAAAATATATCTTCCAGATGACGTGGCAAACGTTGGATTCTTGGAGCTACCTCTTTCTTGCAACCAAATAGGTGCTCTGTCTACTTCTATGAAAAATATTTCACAAAAAAAAATACAATTTACTATAATATTATTTTATTTAAAGCAAACTTCAATTGAAATACAGTATAGTTGAAATACAATAGAATGGACATTCAATATCGACATTAAACTGGTACTGAATGTTGATTAGTTTATTACCGGTCACTGTGAACGGCGCATTCCCCTTTAAATCAACCCTGTTGTACATTACCTAGCGTGCTCCATTGCAATCCATTGTGACTACATTCAGGACCGGGGGACCGTAAAGACATAGGGGATGCTTATCTAAATATTTGAATAAGACTGCTATATTTCTGTAAACTGATAGTATCCACTAAAACTAAGGGAAATCCATGAGAGCCTGTAAAAAGAGTGACCTGTGTCTTCTAAATATTTATATTTTTGAAATACATACTTTCCAAATTTAAATTAATATATACGTACATTGTATAGAGCTGAATTATAGTTGGTAGGCAATTGAAGCATATCGTTTGTCTGCTTCGGTTGAATAAAGATTAGACTAGTGCAATACATTTGGCGACTATTCAATCTATTCTGATATGAAGATTCGGTTACATTTACTGATAATTTTAAATTACAACTAAACATTAAAACAATATTATAGATATAATAACATAAACAATGCCAAATTATGCTTCATTTCATAGATTGACAATCACCCTACATCAGTAATTAAATAAATCATTTAGTAAAACACATTGTAATCCATCGCTTTATTGCAATTCGTTGTGACAATATTAGGACTTGGGGACGGTAAAGATATAGAGGGTGTTTATCCAAATATTTAAATAAGAATGCCACACTTCTTTAATTGATAGTATCCACTAAACTAAGAAAACCCCACGTAAATCTGTAAAAAATGTGTCCTGTCTGTTCTAAAAATTTCGTATTTTTGAAAAACATAATTTATAAATTTAAATTGAGGTATACGTATAAATATATACACCTCGATTTTAGGTACACCTGGTAGGTTAGTCTGTGCGGTTGAATCATGGAGGTAAGAATTCTTACCTCCATGGGTTGAATAAACGTCGAACCAGCGCAATACATTTAGCGACTATTCGCAATCTATTATGATAGGACGGCTCAGTTATATTTCCTGATAATTTTGAACTACAACTAAATATTAAGACTATATTATACACTGTTGAAAATTTTAGATCAATGTTACGCCATATCTTGGTGCTCTGCAGCAACCTACACCATATTAGTGCAATATAGTATTAACCAAAAATCATTGATCAAGATTGGCGCAGCTTTTACCAAAAAATGGTGCAATCTCCTAAACTGCAACCGAAACATTCGCTGAATCTACAAACCGGGGAATATCTTTAATCCTCTTTCATTAGGGATCCGGTTGCACAGTGGGTAAAGGCGTTTAGCTGGTAATCAAAGAGTGGCTAGTTTAAGCCCGTGCGGCGGACTTGAAAAAAGAGTAAGTCTTGACATCAGAAGGTTGCCAGTTTCGCTACAAAAATAACAGAAAATCGTCCAGAAGCCAACAAATTATACCGACATTTCACCGTAATATGGGATAGCGAAAACTAGAATTTTGGTTGAACGTTGAAATGGTATGTATCGTAGCATCATTAAATGGTGAAACTAAGCACCATATGGGTGAATATGGGTGAAACTAAGCACCATATGCAGCTAAATGGGTAAATGTAAATAATGTTGGTGCTAAGTATGTTATGTAATCATAAGAAGTTATTTATGTTATGTAATAATGTTCGTGTAGATATAATGTCAATAAATTATGTCACATTATGTTTCATTTCATAGATCGACAATCGTCCTATTCCAGTAATTAAAAATATCATTTATGTAACGAATAATTATTTCATAAACTTCTGCTTCTATACAAAGCAAAATTATATTATTTTGAAATTAAATAACACCAAAAAACCCTTCATTCACTGTTAGAAACAGCCTACAAGGAAACTGCTGAAGAACAAGACACCGAACACGAAAATCAACTTTAAAGTTTAAGCCGAAACTTCACGCAGTCGTTTACAGTCTGTTCTGTTGTAAATTCACAACCACAACTTGACACTTCCCCATTCTCTTTATGGAATTCATCACTTAAGTGCGAGTGCTTTTTCGGAAAGAAACAAAAAAAAGATGAGATAAAGTAAGTAAGAAGCAAAACAATGCTGAGGCATCAAAATAATGGTCCTGCCTTTTCTTTTAAATTTAAGACATAAAATTTGAACCAATAACGTTCCAGAGTTTATCGACCAACTGGGATATGTTGTTCTGGAAAAAGGAATCATAACCAATCATATTGTTTAAAAAATATCTGTGTTTTACTGGTATATTAAAATACACACATTATATAATAAGTATATATGCCCCAATGAAATAATTATTCTTACGTTATAAAACTAATGATTTAATCAAGTAAGAAATAATTTTGTAAATTATTCACAATTTTATATATATCCGCAATATTTATAGGTAAAAATACATTACAATAAAAATATAAGTTTGAAGCAATTATTTATTCGAAATAAAAATATTTATTCAATTCACAGTTATATAAATGTAATAAAATATGTATGTTATCGATAAAATAATTTTATGTAAATAAATAATTGTTCTTAATTAAAAAAAAGTTTCCCGTTAACAAATAAATGGAATACTTTTATTTATCTAGTCGTGATTTTTATCTAAAAGATTTCAATATATGTATTTTTAAAATTTAATTTGGCTTTTGGTGATTCAATACCATTTGTCTATCCTTGCATTGTTTTATTTTGTAAGGTCTAAACTTTTTATCATATTATGAATTGCTAATTTTTTAACAGTTATTTAAAAGTAAACTGTATAATATTTTTCAATTTATAAACTACTTTATCAAATAAAACAAATTAAACTCAATGAGAAAATAAACATTTTGTATTTATAATAAAAATAAATTTTTAAATTGGAAATATGTAATGAAGTTTAAAATACAAAATACTAGGATACCCATGGGATGATTGTCGCATAAACAACCCTCACACACATTCGTTGTAACTACTCATAGACGACACTCCATTCAAAATATTTTACCCATAACTGGCAGCTCGGCTCGTATAAACACTGCTAAGAAACTAATTATTTTTAAACACATTAAAAAAACGTTAATATTCATGAGACAAAAGCACGATTCGTCACTGCTCGAGGGAAATTCCCTTTTTTTCCCCGCACATGTTAAGATCAGTTGTGTGCGAGACCGCAAAAGGGATTTTTATTACTAAAGTAATATATACGATATACACATAATTTTATTTTAAAATTACTTTAATAAAAAATTCCTATTTTTAAATAAATAATATTCTAAATCAATAGATTTTAATACTGTGTATTATTATATATTTTATAGGAATTTTTAAATTTAGAAATTTTATGTAAAAAGCATGTATATCACATCCATGTTCGTCATTTAGATTTTTCAAAGAAGATTTATTGAAACAATAAAGTTCGTTACTGTAACGTAAATACGTTTATTTACTTCAATAATTATATTTTAAATACATATTTTATGTTTACTATTTTTAAGATTCAAAAACTTAAAATGGTATTTATTTGTTCAATTATTAAATCGTTTCCCATATTAGCTTCTACACAATGTCTTATAACTGAACTACAAATCCCTTATAAAATAATACAAATACAAATAATGTCGACCACCTACAGGCTCTAGGCCCAGCAAGGTTGGTCCAGTCAATCTATCATCCTCACGATTCCCCAATGCCGATCCAATTGTTTTTTAAAACCACTCACCCCTGAAGAATTAACAACATACTCAGGCAAACCATTCCATTTGTTAATAACCCTATTAAAAAAATAATGCTTTCTAACATCCCGATTAAGCTGTGACTTGTATAATTTAAATCCATGACCTCTAGTCACATTGGCAATATTAAATTCTAATCCCGCCACATCTCCCAATTTGATAAATTTGAATAACTGAATAAGATCCCCTCTAATTCTTCTCTCCTCGAGTGTATACATATTTAAAGTTATAAGCCTTTCTTCATAATTCATTCCTGAAGTACCCTGAATCAATTTTGTAGCTCTATGTTGAACCCGTTCTAATAAATCAATATCCTTTTTGAGATAAGGTGACCAGAATTGTACTGCATACTCTAGATGGGGCCTAGTCAAACTCCTATATAGTGGTAAAAGTACGTCCTTCGATTTAGATGATACATTTCTTTTAATAAATCCCAGCATTTTCCTTCCATCCCCAAAGTACACCCACTGGATCTTTCCAGCTTACCCAGAAAAGAATTTAGTAGAAGTAGTAAATGTCTTTCATTTGTATTATATGAAGAAAAGTTGCATGGGCATTAGCAAACAATTCATAAATTCCCCTTTCGCACTATCTCAGCACACGGTGCAGTTACGAGCGAAGATAGAGAGAGCAAACGCTGGGGTAGAGCTGAGGGAGAATGTATTATAGAGAGCTAAATAAATTTATCTGGGTAAGAAAAGTTTATTGATCGCTGAAAAGGTTCCATCTGGGTCAGCATAAATATGTATGAAGTTATCCTAATATCGTTTGCTCATAAGGGTCTGATACCTTCTATCTGACTGATAGTGAGTAAATTGTGATACAAAACTGATTTTTGAAGAGTGTGGATAGAGGATGGGTGTGGAATAGGTAAGCTGTGGAATATGTGTACTGAAAAGATGTAAGGTTTAGTTTGGTATCACGTTTATTTTTCACTGTATAAAAATGTACTTATAAATGAGTAAATGAACCTACTTGTTTTTCTTTGAGTACATTTGTATCGTAAATGAGCGGTGACTTATTATTCCAATTTAATTAATCGTACTTCCTCAAAAATTGTCAGCGTGATTTAATATTGCTATTCTCAGCTTCAGTTCAAGCCATCTTAACAAAGCGATCTGACAAACTGGAAATAGTTGTTTAGAAGTTTTCCGCATGATTTGATGTCGATTGCTTAAATGGAAACTACGTTATTGCAATTCAATTATCTTGCTTCTCGTTCTTTTGGCATACCTTTTTAACAGTTCTCCTGTTTATAATGTATTCACGTTGCGCAGAATATGAGCTCAATTCTTGGTATGTCTTGGTTGTAATTGTTGACATTTATTGAAATGTATTGAGTAAGACAGCCTATATATGCAAACAACTGCTTTTTCTACTAATTTTTGAGTACATGTATTTTTCAAAAATTAAACTTATGTATTTGGAGCTAGAATAATCATCGAATAAACTCAAAAATGAGTAAATTTTACTTAATTGTGAGTACTTATTTTTACAGTTTATAAAACCAAACAAAAAATGCAAATTATAAAAAAATAAACAATGAATAATTGTTAGGTCCCATAACACAAAAAATAATTTAATAGAGCATTTCCTTAGGTGACTTCCCACGTTATTTATTAACGTTGCACCTGGAAATACCCACAATGGGATATTTCATTTATTTTGAGCACCTGTCTTGAGAATTGTCACTTCTCCCAGAGTTTAAGTTTGAGTAATGGAAATACTTTCATCCGCAGTGAGTTTGGCCACAATAGATTTATGCTTTTAGTGAACTGCACTTAACACTCAGCTTCGCTGCAAGGCAATCACCTCAAAGTTATTGCGAAAGATCGATTTTATAAGATGATTATTGTAAAGCGTTTATTGTATCTAAATACGATTATTCGTTGATAATATTAAAATTTGTCATATTAAAAATATATGTTCGACCAATGTTGTTATACCCTAAAAGGTTTTTAAAGTTATATAATAATGAAATAAAATATATATTGTTGTTTTCTGTTAAAATAAAAAAATATATTAACAATCAATAGGCATATTTTATAATTGCAATATATATATATATATATATATATTTGTTAAGCATATTTATTTACAGTATATTAGATTAATGAAACCATTAAGGAAAAATAATGCTATATCAAAATTGTAGATTATTAAATATAATTAAATTATAATCAAAAATATTGTTAAATAAATTTTTTTTTAATTATAATAACATTTCTATATAACATTACAGTATCTTCATAAACTTTTAAAAATACAATGGGCGTAGTATCAAAATACTTTAAAATTCGTAATTTTTGGTGACAGACTGAGTATTGAGTTATACTTTAATATCAAATTTATAAATATAAATGGCACTTTCCTAGCTCCAAGGTACTTTAAAAGTTATACTATTATTTATTTATTGTTAGTAGAAACCAATATGTATTTACAGTAAAATATGTGTTATCTCTTTACTCAATAATAATATTTTTATAACTATTATTTTAAATAAAAATAAAAATATAAATATGTAAAAATAATGAAAATTAGTTTATTTTGTTTAGGCCGTTTAGAA